>CAUYRH010055205.1:0-30000 GCA_963574655.1 Perodicticus potto | reverse complement strand
GAATTTTACCAGACTGTAGTTTACGGAAATATCATAATTCAATTCAATTCAATTCAATGTGAAGTGTCAGGACCTCGAATCCCGGAAATTTGGAATGAGAGTATCAGGCAATTTGTCGAAGTGCACAGAGTTCATACTTCAGTGGTATCTCCCACACGGTGGCCACACCTACTTCCTGGGCGATCCTTCAATTGTACGTGCAAAGAATTCTGTACTTCAGAAAGAGTTTGATAGCTCAGAGGGGAACTGTTACCTGGCCTATTTCAGAATCACCACCTGATAGGGTCACTTCTGAAAACAGCGTATGTTTAAAAAAGCTAGCGCTGAAGGGGCTAGGTGGCTTAGCAAACTGAGATAATACAGAAAAGAATGTGATAGCATCAAGATAAAAGATGTGCCACTATTTACTAGTAGTATTCTCTCAGCCAGTTCTACATGCAGTAAACCAAAACACTTAGAGCAGGCAGGATATGCACTATGGATGTCATGTACGCACTATCGATTATCAATGGCTAGCATTCTTTGAGACAAAGACTCACAGGCCACAATCAGGTTTGCTGAGAAAGAGCACTGTTATCAACTAGCAATGTCTGCAGTGAGAACTGGCATAGGGGATAAGTAGTAATGGCTGTTCTACCCACCTGCTAGCTACCGTTCTACAGGGTCCCTTAACTGTGTTCTACGCTATCTCCACAGTAGCAAACAAAAGCTCAAATGAATGATGATGTCTTTGCTAACACAGGAAGTTTATTCATATCCATAGATCTCAAAAAGTGAAAATAGAGATGTTTCAAAAAGAATAATGGTTTGCAATTTGTATCAAGAAAAAGGATTTTCATATGAATATTGGAAGTCTATAGCTTACCAAAATTGAAATAACAATTAAAGCATGTGGTATAATTTTATAAATTGTACCCTCTGATACTTGGGGATGCCAAGGACAAGAAAGGATGCATAAAAAACTCTTGAGGTGAATACCTGTTATTTCAGAACTTTGGGAGGCTAAGACAGGAGGACTGGTGGATGCTGGGAGTTCAAGACCAACCTGGGCAACATAGCTCAATCCTGTCTCTACAACAGTAATTGTAATAATAAATATCAGTTGAGCATGGTAGTATGTGCCTATAGTCCCAGCAACTTGGGAGTCTGAGGCAGGAGGACTGTGTGAGCACAGGAGTTTGAGGTTATGAGTTATGATCATGACACTGCACTCTAGTCTGGGCAAAAGAGCAAGACCCTGGGGAAAAAAATGAAAATACCCCAAAAAAACCTGTGATGGAGAAGGGACCTAAGTTTTGGAAGTCTACAGCTTACCAAGACTGAAATAACAATTAGAGCAGGTGGTATAGTTTTATAAATTGGACCCTCTAATTCTTGAGGATGCCAAGGACAAGAAAGGACACAGATTTGTATGTTTATGGAATAAGGCAACAAAGGAAACTTTCAAAGTCTGCAAAAGAGGAATCAAAACGAGAACTTGAGATCTCGGTAACATCAACATTCCTTTTAGTCCAAGTCAAACATCTTTACATGACCGAGAAATTTTGCCCTTTTTTCGAGAATTTGTGTTCTTCCAGACTGCAGTTGTTATCTGCAGTTATTATAAGGTGGATGCAGTCTTGTTTTCTACAGCCTGTACTGACCTATGGTGATACGAGCTTATATCCAGACTGTTCAGCAGTGCTGTTTCCTGAATGCCAATTTCGGGCAATGAAGGTAGAAGGGCATGTCTCTAATGACAAGCCTTTGAAGTCGCTTTTACACGTACAAGTACCAAAAAATTTAAAAAGCTTGAACCATTAAATCAAAAAACAAAGAATCTTTTTGGACAACTGGAATATCTGTCAGACTGCTGTCAGGGACAAACACTTCAAAGTAAAAGGAGCCCGACCATTCGTTACATTCCAACTTCAGGTTAATCCAATCAGCACATTTAGGCTCCTGACTGGGAGAACACTTGAGAAAGTGAACAACCCAAGAAGACCAAAGTCCGCCCTCCCAGAACGTGCCTTCTGCCTTCACCCTTGCAAAGAACTGGCAATAAGGGCCTGAGTCAGTGGGGAAAAACAAAGTTGCCCTTTAAAACCTGGGAGGTACAAGTTGCGTTACCTACGCAAACTTCTGTTGCCCCAGTGTCAACTCTTCTTTAGGAAATGGGTTTGCTGTGGGTAGGAGTGGAGGCTCTCCTCCCCGAGATGTCTGCAAAGAAATGTTTAGTGCAGATGAGTTAAACGCATTTTCCTCCCCAGTTATGCAGAGGACAAAAGCTAACATTAACATTATTCCTCTGTGAAGGTTCTAAAAGTGACATTAGGCCAACCAGGGGTAAGATGATTGAAAATGGAAGCACTGTATGGAAAATTTCAGGCAGTAATCATTCCCAGGAGCCAGTGGCCCAGAGATATAAACACCCTGAAAACCAATTGATACTAATGAAGCTGCAGCTTCAAGGCAGACTAGGGCAGAGGAACGGGTGAAAATTTTAAGCACTTAACAAGTAAGTGGGCACATTTCATGCTGGGTACTGATCTTTGCCAGGACCCAGTCTTTCTATGGCCATCTCACATCTAATACCATGTCCCTTGACTTCTTAAGGACCAAAAAGTAAAGTGGGATAATATCCCACTTGAATGTCTGCTTTTAATGGACGACGTGACAGCTATAATTTCCATGTGTTCATTTCCGTGAAGGCTTCCATTTATTCTGATGAGGAAAAAAAAATCCTAGCAAAGAGAATGCAGATCAAAGTCTCCTTGGATTTTAAGAGCCGGCATGGATGTTTAGGGAAAAAACTTTTAGGTACATTTAACTCACCTTCCCAAAGGAGTTAGAGCTATTGAAAATTTACAATTAAAATTATGTTTTCCCTAAACCATCTATATAATACATAGAATGTGGGTAACATGTGAATCTTTAATGGGCACTGATTACAAATCCCCTTGAAAAATCAAAGCATCTTTTCATATAGCAAGCAACGTTTTTTCAACTCCACGCCCAATGATTTTCATGTCTTAGGCTAAAACTGTCTATGACATTTCTTACTTGCTTTATGGAGTCAATGAGCTTCCTAAAGGCAGGGAGCCCAGTGTGCCTAATAATGCACTAACGCAGGTACCAACTTGGTATTTGTTGAATGACGTATGTTCATATAATGTCTCTTTCTGTTTTGGGGGGTAGGGGGTGGGGAAGAGTCTCAGTCTCTTACTCCAGGCTGCAGTACGGTGGCAACCTTAAACTCTTAGATTCAAGACATTCTCCCACCTCAGCCTCCCAAGAGGCTAGGACTACAGGCACCTGCCACAGAGCCTGGCTAGTTTTTCTATTTTTAGTAGAGATGGGGTCTCACTCTTGCTCAGGCTGGTCTTGAACTCCTGACCTCAAGCAATCTACCCACCTCGGCCTCCCAGAGTGCTGGGATTACCGGCGTGAGCCAATGTACCTAGCCAGTGGGCAATAACGTTTGTCTTATAAAAAACTATTATCTGTCCAGGCACGACAGCTCACATCTATAATCTTAGTTTTCTGAGAGGCCAAGGAAGGAGGGGTTTGAAGGCCCAGGAGTTAGAAGTTGCAGTGTGCTATGATGATGAGGCCACTGTGCTCTAGCCTAGGTGACTGATAGAGTAAGACCTTACCTCAAACAAAAACAAAGACACAAACAACAAAAATACTATATTTACACATAAAGTTTATTTAAGGTAGGCTATATTTATACTGGGTAAAAAATATATATCAGGAGACGATCAAAGAGACCAGTGTACCTATTTACACCAAAGTGAAATGTCCTGGCAGGAGCCTGTGGCACCTGGACCTCATGGACCAGTTCTTGCAGGTAATCAGAGCCCCAGGATACAGAATCATCTAGAATCATTCAAGGAATCACATTCTCTTCTTTCTGGCAACCTATGGTAATAGAATCACTGAAGTAGAAAAGCCAAAATAAAAGCCAAAATTTACTGACTTTAAGGGCACAGAGCTGTGTACAGAAACATTCTGTAAATCTCAAGTTTTTCAAAATAGGGAAGTAGGGAAGTAAGTGCTAGTGCCCAATCTGATTAGGAAGGACAGGTGTTGAAATGACCTAGGGGATTATTTCATTAGTGTCTCCCATGTAGAAATATTTGCTGTGTGAGGTTTCATCCCCAAATATTTCCCAAGCCTCTGCTGTGGGCCAAGTCCTCTGGGGAATACTTTCACTGTAGTTCTCTATTTATTTGGGGGATAAATCTTTGGGCTATCCCCTGCTGTCTGCTTAGATGGACAGCATGTAGATTCTAGAGCTACAATGTCCCAGAGAGATGTGCAACAAGCTGAAAATGCAAACCGTGTATGTCATTTTAAAATTTCTAGTAGTTGGCCAGGCACAGGAGTTCCCACCTGTAATCCTAGCTCTCTGGGAGACCAAGGTGGGAGGACTGCTTAAAGTCACGTTGTTCGATACCAGCCTGAGCACGAGCAAGATTCCATTTCTACCAAAAACAGAAAAAATCAGCTGAGGAAGGGGGCAAGTACATGGACTCCCAGCTATTTGAGAGGCTGAAGCAGGGAGACTGCTTGAGACCAGGAGTTTGAGGATGCTGTGTATAATGACACCACACACTCCACCCAGGGAGACAGAGCAAGATTCTGTTGAAAGAAAGAAAAGAAAAAGAGAGAGAGAGAGAGAAAGATCTCTTATTTTTAAAAAATAAAAACAGGGAAGCACCTGTGGCTCAAAGGAGTAGGGCACTGGCCCCATATGCCGGAGGTGGCAGATTCAAACCCAGCCCGGGCCAAAAAAATATAAATAAATAAATAAATAAATAAAAACAAGAAGTGAGATGTAATGAAATTAATTATAAAATACATTTTATTTTGCCTAATATAGCCAAACTATTTTAATTTCAAAATGCAATTAACATAAACGTTATTAACGAGATAGTAGGAGAGAAAGAATGTAAACTAAGTCTTTGAACTCCAGAGTGTTTTTTTGTCCACAAAGCACGTCTTGATTCAGGCTAGCCACACTTCAAGGGCCCAGTAGCATCTGACTTGCAGCTACCATATTGGACAGCCCAGGCCTAAGAGCATTTAAGGATTCTGGGTTGTGACAGTCTCTGTATGGTAAGGGAACAAGTGATGCTTTACATAGTGTTATCACTTTACATGCCTGAATTGGGACTGCTGAGATATGGAGCCGAGGAACGGTGCCAGGAAAGGAGTATTAGGAAAAAAGATGTACAGAGTTTCCTTGAAATGTTCCCCCTGCTCCCTCAACACGTGGTCAACACTGTGTAAACCAGGGCACAAGCTACGCGTGGATACGTGCACATGGGGATACGTGTAAACACATCTGGATCCATAGACCTATTAACATAAATTCTAGAGCTGATACACATTCTGTCACCTGTCAAGATAATAGTGAGGAAGACTTCAATCAAAGGGAAGGAGGCAGCACGGTATTCCCTCCCCCAAGAAAAAAAGAACCCAACAACAGTCTAGTTTGTGTGTCTGGAATGGAGGAAGGGGAGAGGAAGAGAAGGTGGCTTTCTGCCAGGAATTCACATTATACAAAAAGACTGAGAAATTAGGAGGTTCTCAGTTATTTAAAGCATACATTCAAAGTCTAAATCTCAAAATGCAAGATAAATATGAAAGGCCTTACCTACACCGTAGGGACTTACATATGTGAAATTAATCAATCCCGTAAATAGTAAGTTAACTATCTCATGAGCACAAACATGCTGAAGCCACGTGTAGATGACTGGGGAGCACGCAGTGTTGACTAAGTAAGGAATGACTTTTACAGGCAGACAGGCTGGGGTTTGAAGCTCAGCTCGGTCACTTTCTACGTGTGTAAGCAAGGTATTCAACCTGAGTGAACGTCTGTTTCCTTATTAGTAAGTAAGGACAAATAATAGTTACCTTGCCCCGCCTCTGTGAAAATACAATATGTGAAGCGCTTAGTCCGGTTCCTGGAACATTACTGCTGTTGAGTAACTGAGTGTACAAAACATGCCTCCAAAGAGTAATAGTGTGTGCATGTGTGTTTTGTGTTGTGTCTCTATAAGGAAAAACAGGACTCCAGTGCAGTAGCCAGGAGTCAGGACCCTGGAAATTTCCTGAAGCAGAACACATCTTGGTTCTAGCCCTAACAGCTGTGCGACCTAGGATGGCATCACGGTTACCACATGACGAAGACAAGAATAACCGCGCGCATCCTGAAAAGCTCTTGGTAGGATTGCACGGCATCACGTATGTCAAGCACTTTGCACAGTCCTAGCCCGTAGGTGTTGCTCCATAGCTGTTAGTTAGCTGTCATCACAGACATTCATCAATGCCCTGGGCAGAAGTGGCGTCCCACCTAAGACCGCTCCTGTCTACCTGCAAGCACGTGTGAGCGGCTCCCACACAAGGGAGGCCCCAGAGAGGAGTGAACTGACGGGGTTCACCATCTAAACATCATCAGGCCTTACCCATCAGAAAGCATTTTCTTCTTTTCTTCTTCAGTTGATTTCTTATTTACTCACAAAGCTACAGGAGTTAGCAGATTGACACAGGAAATATTTCTCCAGCATCTTCTACGTGCAAAGCATGATTCTAAGTGCTGGGGGTTCAGATAAACGTTCTTTGCCTTCGGAGCCCTTACACGCTAGTGGTACTTCATGCATCTGTCGGTTCACCTTCCTAGTAGTAGGAAATTTCAGGGGGAACATTGGCTTGATTCTCAACGTGGTCTGCACTGGGAAAGTCCGGTCTGCATGGTGGAATGCAAACTAAACCTTTCCACGCCATGACATGGAATCATGTCTCCTTGCTCTAGTCTCCCTCGGTGATATCAAAAAGTAAAAAGTTCCACATTTTCGGAAAACATGACACCGGATATGGAATTATAACCACAAGTAAGTATCTCTGCAGGCATTTTTACGTATCTTTGCCATGGTATTTTTGAAATTACGTAAAGGGAAGAAAAGTAAAGCCCTTAAAGGGTTACACTTTCCTTTTAAGTTTAAAGTGCTTTAAAACCGCCAGTCTGACATTGCGTCCGCGGGGCAGTGGCATTTGCTTAATTCAGAAACAACTGGGAGAAGTTCATCAACATTAAAAAGTTCCAAAGTTGGACAGAACACTGTATTCCAGTTGTCACTGCTACCAGGCTGAGTAAGCCCCACGGACACTTTGCCATGGCAATAGCAGGAAATTTCTGCCTGCCAAAACATTAGAAAAGGCAGCCTGCTATCAGAGAACTGCTCGGGGCAGGGATGGCGCTCAGGTGGCAAGAACGTTGGGGCAAGAGATACAGACTGGGGCAGCTTAGAAGGAAAGGGCGAGACTTGTACAGCTCCAAGAAGTAAGAATGGACGTAGCCGGCTACTATATTTTAATACTCTTTTCCATTTGCCAAGGAAGTAGCCTGCAGGAGAGTCAAACAGCTTAAACTATTTTTAGGCCTATGACCCTTTTAAAAACATAGTGCTAAATTCAGTCCTCAGTTACACCTACTCAACTCCCACTGGCTTCAGCGAGAGCCATGGAGAGAATCTGTCCACGAGGGAGAAGAGTTTAGTTATGCTCTTTGCCTTCTGTGTTCCCAATGGAAGGCCAGTCTGCAGGCCAGAGGCTGTCAAAAGGCCCACTGCTATTCCTTCTGACTCAAGGAGGGTGGCAGCTCTGGGCGTTCATATCCAGAAAGTCCAGAGTGTTATCATTCACACACACACACACACACAGATGAAACTCGTGGATTTTTGTCTTGTTTTGTTTTATGTCCCAGGCTGGTGGGGAGGAGGGGGGTCGTGGGGTGATGGAGAGAAGTGCTTTTTGAAAAAGGCATTCAGTAATAATATCTCAGAATTGTTTAAAATTATCATCTCATCTATCAAGGCCCAGATTTGAAGAATCTTAATTTTCAAGCTAAATTAAACTTTTACTTCCAATTACAATAAAGGATCAGAGGAAAACCACTGCTGGTGAATGCAGCAGCATTTGTGAACATAAACTAGAGTGCGGTGGGGAGGGAGACATCATTTATAAATAATAGGTCCCAAGTCAGACTTGGGGGTTAGTGAAGAGCATTTGGCATCTCAAATTACTCTAACAGGGGGCCCTGTCACATCCCATGGAAAGGACACTCTGGTCTCCCCTCCACCCTCTCTAATCCTTCTTTCTTAAAGGAACACTCAGCAAGATAATGAATCCTTTAAATGTTACATCTTCTGTCGGGCATTATTGTGGTGCCGAAACTCTTCACATCAAACAGTCATCAGGACTATTACAAAGTGGGCTTATAAGAGAGGGGCTGAAAAGGAGCTGTGTGAAAAGAAGTGGAAAATTAAAGCTGAAGCAGTCGAAGAAAGGGCTTAATTTACTGGCATGTACAGTATGCAAATGAGATTACTCTCAGCTTAACTGCATCATTTATGTCCATAATAACGGCATCATCATTACAGGGCTCAAATTAAATTACACCATAATTAGCATATCAAAGTGATTGGTTAAAGTTTAAAACAAATACCCAATTTTGTTAATGAACAGCTGTAATTGTCATGTACACTTCAGTGAAAACTCTCTAAACAAATATATGTTTTAGAAGAGAGGAAGATTTTTTTTTTGAAGCAGACAGGTCTATGGCAGAGGTAAATTACCTAAAAAAGAATGACATGGACTATTCTATTAATGTTAATATATGCTGATCATTTTCAGGTAATAAAGCATTCTATCAAAACAAGGCTTCTCTTATATTAAGACCCCTTCCCTGCTCCTGAAAGTGACAAACCAGAAACCTGTTTCTACTTGCAGCAGAGCTAACAATGTAGGGGTGACCTGTCTTGAACAAGCAAAGGACATGTTCAATAACATGCTATTACTAAACCCCCATCCGTATTTAAAAGACATCCGTGTTCAAATCGTGCCAAGTCAAAGCTGATTTTCTGCCCACTCCAACCAAAAGAGGGAAGACAAACGGAGCCGGAAAACTTGCTGAATTTATGGGGCAGACCAGAACGTTCCTACGTTGATGACCTGATAACGCACCAGACAGCCTCCAACTCACTTTCTCCCCTTTGAATCATACATACACTGCACTTGGAAACACAGCTGCACTAGGGAAGTTTTTGCTCTTCCATCATTAAAATAAATCAGAAGGTGTGACTAGCTATTTTGTCAAGGTTGGCTGGAGTTAGCATACACACAAATTTTGTATATGCAAAACCAGACAGTAACAATAAGCTCATTTTTAAACCTTTCTGTTACAACTGTTTAATGTCAGAAGAGTTCCCACACAAAAAGATGTGTCAATAATCCCGAGGCTCACACGCAAAAAAACACTCTTGACCTAAAATTCTCCCCATTTCTTAACAACGTACCCCTTAATATCCTCTGATACATCGGTGAGGGTACATTGCTGTGACACACAGCAAAGCAAGCCAAAATATATTTTGCCCAAAAAGGAAAAAAATAAAAGCACTTTCAAATATACTTAACAAGCAAATTGAATGTCTTATTAAAATCGTATTATCTAAACAGTGTTCAAAAATTTAAAGAAAGTAGCTTTTCATTTTATTCATCGAGGAATCCATTAAAGCCCAGGCTCTGAAGTAGTATGTAAATTATGTGCCTTTCAAGGTAGAGCTAGGGCAAATTCACTCCATCAACTAATGATGAACCTCATTATGTGCAGGGAGGATTCATAATGAGGAAAGAGCCACCCGCCATTCCATGTTCTAACATAAATCCCTGTAAAATTTGAATATCTCCTCGTCTAATTAAAGGCTACTAATTCCAATCACCCCCTCCATGGCCCCAAAGTAAAAATAAACCTCTTTAAAAGCACAGACTACCGTTCTCTTTCTAAAGCAGTACTCAATTCTGTTTGGACTCAGAACCTTCCACTCAGATATGTTTTACGACAAGCATAATTAGCAGCTTTCTAAGATATAAACTTTGGGGCTGTTGAGGCTCATTTTGGCTTAAACACATTAAAAATTTCTGTTTTCCAAAGAGCTTCACCTTGACAGGGTACAGTGCATGCAGAGATGATGTGCAGCCGGGAAACCAACGGGAGCGTGCAAGCACAGTAATAATGTAAAATAAAATTCTTAGCACTCGAGTTCCGTGCTGAAGCTGGGATGTTCAGAAAAAGCCAAGCATTGTGGCATGAACCCGAGATTGCTTTTGGACGGGGATACATTCAAATCTGCTTGGGAATGACAGACTTGATTCTGGAACAAACTGCTCACTTTTAATGTGGTTTGAACTAATGAACAAGTACAACCCTGCACCTCACAAGCCGAAGGACTATTCCCTCTTCTAATCACAGACTTTGATTTTTTTAAAACTGAGAACTACAGAAAGCAAACACAACATTGCCAAACATATTTTATTATGATTAATAGCCTGTAATATCCCTCACCAAGGCTTAATTTGCTCTCGTTTTCAATTATGAGGCTGTACCACTTTATTCCAGTCCCCTTTTCAGGTGGAGATGAATTTCTTGTGGTCTTTACTCTTTGTATTGTATCACCACCCAGCAAGGCACAATTAGTTAAAAACAGCAAACCTCCACCTTGGCTCCCATGGAGCACCAGATTATACAAAATTAGAGAGCAAAATAATTGAGAAATAAGTGAAGGTGTCCAGGGAATTAAAGCAATTAGACCAAAGGAAAAAGTACATATGCCAGTCACCCAAATGCACCTTCACATTAAAATTTAAAAGAAAAAAAATCTTAGATCTGTTATTTAATTTTGATAAAGTCAAAGTAGAATCTAACCAGGAAATCTTATCTGCTGTCATGAATCCCCCAATGTCTGAACCCCAGTTTGGTAAATGAAATGTATACATCAATGTCACATCAGTGTGAATATCAGAACCTAACAAGTACATTCTGCTAAAGACGCTGCCGCTACTTTAAGTTGCATAAAAATAAACTCCACTACATAAAAGCTGCCACAGTGCGTGCGCTCTCATCCCTCGGCTCCAAGCATGATCTCGCCCCCCTCCCTCCTTTTAGGTCAGCCACTCATGCATTAGGAAGACATCCCTCCCAAAATAACTTGGCCCTCCCCCAAAGCACAGAGTTGAGCAACCTACCTTTGTTCTGGAGTTGCAGATAATAACAGGCAAGCCTCAAGACCATTAGGATTTGGAAAAAATGAGGAGAGTTGAAGAAAGGGGGAAAAAAAAAAG
This sequence comes from Perodicticus potto, assembly GCA_963574655.1. Lineage (NCBI taxonomy): Eukaryota > Metazoa > Chordata > Mammalia > Primates > Lorisidae > Perodicticus > Perodicticus potto. The sequence continues at coordinate 18,834 of CAUYRH010055205.1, read as the reverse complement.
AAGGAAAAGAAAAAGAAATAGCCCAACTAGAGAAGAACTGGAAGAAACAACAGGAAAAGCCTTCTAATGAAACTGTTGTAGCTGCCACAGATCGGGGGTGTTTTCAGCGGTGTTTACACCAGTGAGTACACACCTCTGCTCCATCTCATCCACAACTGGTGGCATTTCCGCCCCCCCCAATCCATGCATGACAATTAAAAGCAACTGCGCCTCTCTCTTGGGGAGGGGGACTACAAAAGACCTGGCAAGATTTCTTTACAATGTCTATATCACTGATGAGTATTAGTTTGAGTGACAAAGGTCCCAGGCTAAATCAACATTCTTACCTTAATGTTCCTAGTAAAAGGCTCGAGGAAACATAACTCATGAGACATGTATGCAAAGATATGTCTGAAGGAATTAATCCAGAGCCCTCAGATGAAGTGAGGAGGGGAAAAAAAGGGGGAAAAAGAAAAGGCAGTGGCTTACATTTCCAAACAAACGCAGCTCAGCCCAGAGAAGCGATGGCATAAAAAACAGGTTTGCATATACAGAGCTCGGTGGCAGAAGAGAGAGTTCTGTAGGATTTATTTGACACTTATTTTCCGGGAAGCCTTTTGTGGAGTTGTACCGTTGGCTTCTTATTGTCTGAGAGGCAGTTAGACGCTTTCCCCCGGAGGGGGCCTCTCAACCCCTCGGCTTGGCCGCCTCTGACAGGGAGCTAACCATATTAGGATGTGTATGGTAAAGTAAACAATAACAGAGTTGCAATGAAATGGAATTTTTTTTCCCAGCTAATGGTGTTGGGGTCAGTCCTGTCTTTTCAGCCATTCCCACTAATTTTGTTTCCTAATTCAAACAGGCCCTCCTCTTTTTTTTTTTTAAGTGTTAGCTGTTTCCAAATATCTGACTGTAAATTTGCTGAGAATGTTTGCAATGTAAGAAAAAGCTTTTAACATCTAAATAAAGATCGTGCCAGTTTAATCACTAAAGGGGATGAGGATTTTTCAAATCCTTGCAGAGATCAAGCCTTTTCTATCCACCAACCTCACCCCCCCTTCCCCATCTTTCCCTGAAGGTTAAAATTACTTGGTCATTTAAAAGTACCTTCTAAATAAATCAGATTTTTAAAGAACGAGACGGTTACCTTCATATAAATTCCACATTCACACACTGTGTCACTGAATGAAGAGTCTTAACCATTCATGCACCTGAAAATTTATTACCTGAAATCTGCAGGATGGTTACTTTTACATGTTAAAGCTCATTCCCACCTCCTCCAGCCAACCCCCTCCACAGAAAAAAGAAAGCATAAAACACTGTGGTCAGATCGTCCTTTAGAAATTAGCTAATCAAGCAAAACATATTATCAGGAATGAGTTCTCAAGACGTTTTATTTTTAAGAAAAGTTCTGCAGGTCCAAAGACAATAAAAAGTAAAGCTTCTTTCTTGCCATGATCTCTCGGTATAATATCCATCTCCTCCCCCGCCCCATCCACACTCCTCCAAGAAGAGAGTGAAACGTCCCCCCTCAAAGGTCAGGGCTGGCTGATGAAGACGACAACAGTGTCGATAGGGACCAGAGAGAACAGATCTGGAGGGAGCAGAGCAGCGGCGAGCCGCCCCGGCCCGGATGCTGAGCAGGCTTCCATGTCTTTATCCCCTAGGTGAGAGCCGGCTGCTCTTGAAGGCGGTTTCCCTGAGAGATTTGCCAAAATGAGGGTGTTTAAATAGCGGCCAGCCCTCAGGATGCAAGGAGGGGAGGCAAGGCACTGTGATGCTGCCTGCAAGAACCTGGGAAACCGTCCCCGGACCAGGCACGGAGGCAAAACGTGGCGTGAGCAAAAGGGCACAGGCAGGGGAATAAATGATACATGTAATTAAGAACGAAGCCGGGCTGATTTAGCAAATAAAAGGCACGTGGCCCTGCTGAAACTTCCTGAGCTCAGGGGAAAAAAGAAAAAAAGGAGTTCTTCCCCAGCCTGGGACCTCTGGGTTGGCCTCTAAACTGCCTTGGTTCTTATCAGATCCATATCATACAGAAACCTGAAACCCCTGCAACTCATGTTTTATTAAAACATGTTTTGCATTCTTCTTAAAGATAGGTTTTAACCCCAAATACCCATGAAATTAAATCTCGTATGCCACTTATCTGCACCGCTGGGCAAAAACTAAAGTTGAGCTAAACAGAGAGATAGCAAAATCAATAAATCATACGAAACAAGTAGCGGTTCAAAAGTTCAAAGATATGATGGCCAGTTCAGTGGGTCTTAGCACTCACCCAATAATAACCCGTCTCCGTCACTTCTCATAGTATAGACAATTTCATGGCATCATTTTCATTAGCCTGTCTCATGGAAAATTGCTAGCTATTTATGTATACGCTAAAATAAATTAGCCATTTCATCGAGCAATGTGATTCTTATAAAATACATTAACACAATACTTGATTTTCCAGTTAGAGTAAATAAATAAATCAATACACTCAATACAGGGTGATTCTTTTATTGTGCCGCTACGGCTTTCAGCATAAGTGTTTTTATTGGGTTTATTTGTTACAATAAAAATTGAAATGGGCCAGTGATCTCAGAGCCAGCATCTTAAAAAAAAAATCTATCTAATATTTGGGAAAGTATTGTGTGAAACACTTAAACTTGTAATTTTATTCAATAAATCATTTTCATTATGTGTTATTCCTCAACCTGATTCTGATGGGAAATTTCACAAAGGGAAAGGGGGAATTCTGCCAGATGTTTGACTCTCCTGGCGTTTCTGTGCTACAGACCTGAGTCTGGGGGTGACACTTCAGAGACAAGGCAGCACTTCGCCGAGCTGTGACCTTCTGTCTGGAATGCGCCTCTTCCCTGGATAGGGAGAAATGACAATGGGACAAGTGCCAGATGGCCTCCTCTGTCACACCTTACAAAATGCCATTGATTGTGGCTCAGAGAAGGCCATTTACTCCAACCTCTGGGGGAAAGACTGGGGTATCATGACTGCAGGAAAAGAGAAGAGAGGTGTGCTGATGCTGTAAATGAAATCGGACAGAGGGCCTGCAGCAAGCAGTTCTGGAGGTGAAATCAAGATACCACCAGGCAGGATACCTTCCCCAAGTCATCAGCACAACGAAAATCAAAGGGAAATACGAGAGTGAATATTTGCGGGTTTTGCTTGCCTGACATCCATGCTCCCCTTTTTCTGATAATACCAACCTGATTTTGCTTTGGAGAAACGCCCATTCCCCCACTCTCAGTCCTATGGTTCACAGGCGGCTGAGGTATCTCCCAGCTCCAGAGGGTGGAGCCATAAACCAAGCTGGCCAATCAGCGTGTTCTGCTCTGCTGGCCACACTGATTGGCTGATGGATGGCCATTCCCTAGGCCAGAAGAATGATACTCAACAACTCGCATTCTATAGGGACTCCAGGAGAGAGGAAGACTGTCTTCTAGCTTGCTAAAGCTTTAAAAGTTTGGATTGGGCTTGCCCCTACAACCCTACAGGGGGGTGGAGGGGACCTGGCTGAAAAGATAGGCCAGGACACAACACAGAGTGAGCAGAAGAGCAAGACACATTCCCAACAACGCTCACAGACAGCAGTCCTTCTCCAGCAATTGTCAATTATGGGAGCCAATTAAATTCTCTTATTTGCTTAGCCAGCTGGAGTTGGCTTTGGGTCATTTGCAACCATAAGGTACAATACAGGAACCCAAAATAGAAAGTGTTCTATATGTAGCTCTCCAACTCCACAATGTATGTCAGGGAAAGCAAACCAATTAAACAGACACATACCGACAAACTCCCATAACTAATACTCAAAATCTGTAGGACCTCATGCATCCTACTCATCAGCCATGTTCTCTTCCTTCTAATACTGAAGTTGGAAGAATAAGTCAGGACCCCCAGACAAAAAGAACTCAAGACAGCCTCCAAGGCTAGAACAAATCCAGCCTGAGATCTCACATAGACTTAATAAATTCTCAACTCTAGGTCCCTTGTGGCTACAGTTCAGGTCAGGGTTGGACCAATTTATGAGTTTAGGCAAACAGCTAGATGGCTAACACAACAAGTCTTGAACTTGGAGAAGAAGTCTTGTGATCAATGATCACAAAAAGAAAAAAAAAAAAACAAAACACCAGAAGATTAGGAAGGAGAAAGAGGGAGAAACAGTTGCTTTGGCTGTTGAAAACAGGCCAACATAAACTTGCTAGACCCAGTACTTTCTGAATCCTCTTTGCTGAGCTTCTGCAGTTAGTGGGAACCCAAGAAGAACCACGGAGAATGTCCTAACTTCGTAATGGAGGAAAGAAAATAACTGAATGGAGTTTAGAGTCTGGTGGGTGAGACAGACCTCAGATAAGCTAAAAAAATTATACTCAAGATAGGAGACCTTAATAAGTGCCAGGCACAGTATTATTCACTTTACGTATCCTACATGTTAGCTCATATAATCCTCAGAACAATGCCGGGAGGTTAAGTACTATCATTATCCCATTCTACACATGAGAAAACTAAGGCACAGAGAGGTCAGTAAATTGTCTATGATCACGCACCTTAAACGCGAACCGATGCTGTCTGGGCATAGAATCCATACCTACAACACTGCTATTCTACACCTCCACTACACACATTCTATATACCTGTATACTAATTACAGACAGATAAATAACGACATCCCATTGATACTTATATACAAAAACCACCAATGGACCAAATCTTTTTTCTGTGGTTTTTTTTTTTTTTTTTTTTTGAGACAATCTCACTCTGTTGCCCCAAATACAGTGCAGTGGAGTCATCACAGCTCACAGTAAACAATCTCGTAGGCTCAAGCAATCCTCCAGTCTCAGCCTCCCAGAGTGCTAGGATTAGAGGTGTGCACCCGAGTTGACCAAATATTCTTAACTTCAGCATACCAAAGTTTCACCCCCGCAGCCATACTAACTGTAAAATTATTCTAAGAGACATAATATATTCTAAGAATGACCATCTACTGAGCTGAGTATTAAAATGTAGCTCCTAAATATGCCTTGTGTTACAGCTAAAGTTCTCTGCACAGGATTGATAAAAGGGAAGGAGAGGTAACAAACTCATAAATCATCCTTGTTTTATCCTGATGTTGGTTCTTTAATAAATGACAACAGCTACTGTTTACTGAATACCTAACCGAAGTAGAAGACAATATCCTTGTCATGTAATTCTTACAGTATATTCCCCATTACACAGATACAGCCAACTGAGACTGGGGATCAATGATTTACACAAGGTTACAAAGGGAACAGCAGGCAGTTAGTCAGCATGCAAAATTCACATTCGGCTTTATCTCTCGCCTACTCCTTTCACATCGAAGGGTCAACTCTTTGGAATTCTCGTGACTTCAGTTACTAATTATAACATGCCATTAATTCTCAAACACCTAATGCCTAACACCAACTTTGAGTCTACCAGGAGAGAAAACCAGCAAAAACACACCGACACATATTCATAAAATTCAGCACATTCTGTAAGAAAACTGACACAGGTTGAGGATAATAACATAATGGCAAGGTGTAGGGGAACTTATTTACATAGGATGCACAGGAAAAAAGATCCTTACAGTAAATAAGACTTAAGCTAGGTCAGAGTGGGCAGGGTCCTGGCTCCAGCCCAACCAGCACAAACTAGGGCCTTGCCTTCCTCTTCCTGGGCAGGGAAGGACCCCAGATCAATTCAGTTAGCCTTTCTTGGGACTGGTAACCATAGCAGCATGAACAATAACAAAAATAACTGTAAGAGAAGCTAGCAGTCCATTCTGAAATAGTCAGAGGCTGTACCAGTCACTTTCCATGCATTCCCTCACCCAATCTTTACAGTAACCCAGTAAGAAGCATGCTGTTATTATTCCCATTTTTAAAACGAAGAAACTGAGGCTCGGAGAAGTTAAACAACACACTCTTAGAGGCCACAATAGAGCTAGAATCAGGTCTGAACCCAGCTCTGGCTGGGACAGCTGATCCCCGTCCCCACTGCTGCAGGGTCAGTGGCGGCCCTGTCAGCAGGACTGCTGCAGCGGGGCCGGAGTACAGCAAATGGTCAGAGAAGGCCATTAACTCCAACCTCTGTGGGAAAGACTGGGGTATCATGACTGCAGGAAAAGAGAAGAGAGGTGTGCTGATGCTGTAAATGAAATCGGACAGAGGGCCTGCAGCAAGCAGTTCTGGAGGTGAAATCAAGACACCACCGATCCTCCCAGCTAGGACATCGGAATTTCGGTGGTTGGCTCCCCTCAGCTGAAAGGAAGAGGGGAAGTGAGGAGGGGGGAAGGCAGGGGAAGGAGGAGAGACGACACCGCAGCTGCCTCATTTTTCTAGGTCTGCGGTTCTCAACCTGTGGCGACCCACGGGAACTGTATTAAAGGGCCGTGGCATTAGGAAGGTTGAGAACCACTGCTCCAGGTTCAGCTGCATCACTGTCAAAAGGACCTACCAGGTGGCCCTATGGATATGGATCCTCCCTTGCCTCTATCTGGGGGCTACAGGACTGGGACAAGTCTTTCGTGAACTGAACCAAAGGCTTTAACCCTTCTTACCAATAATAGTATGTGTAAAACACAGAGCACATGAAATCTTGGCAACGAGAGTTACTTTAAAACCTCAACTGAGGAACTTGGAGCCACAGGGGTTCGCACTCCCCACCACCACCAAGACCAGGGATTCTCATTCGTAGACTAGTGACATTTTCATCCAGAAAATTCCTCATGGTGTAAGGTGCCCCGTACATTGTAGGGTGTTTAGCAGCATTTCTAAACGTTTGAATCCTGCTAGCACATCCCTATCCCACTCCAGGCCTGGCCTCCAAAAGATATCTGCAGACCTTGTTAAATGCCCACTGGTAGGGAAAGTCACTGCTGCTTGAGAACCAGTCATCCAGAAAAACACTGCCCGAGAAGCCTTTCTGTGACAAGGGAAATGCCCTCTGTCTCTCTGCCCCACAGAGTAGCCACTAGCCACATGAGGCTACTGAGCATTTAAGATAAAGTGAGTGTAACTGAGGAATTGAATGTTTAATTTTATATAATTTTAATTAATTTAAATAGCCACACATGCCTAGTGGCTGCCATATCTTGGACTGTGCAATTTTAGAGGTGTCACAAAATTTCCATATTCATGAGAATCAGGTCCTCAGCAGATGGGTATTTGGTTTCTAGTTCTAGATTCTTTGTATTAATTAAAAATTGTATTTTCTTCATAATGGAAATAAATAAAATCTCTAATTTTTCTCTTTTTGATAGTCTCACTCTGTTGTCCCTGGCAAGAATGCCATGGGGTCATAGCTCACAGCAATCTCAAACTCTTGGGCTCAAGCAATCCTCTTGCCTACGCCTCCCAAGTAGCTGGGACTACAGGTGCCTGCCACAATGCCCAACTTGTTTTTCTGTTTTTTTCTTCTAAATAAGGCGTTTGTATTGCTCTTGCTCAGGCTGGTCTTGAACTACTGAGCTCAGGTGATCCACCCCCCCTCAGCCCTCCTAGAATGCTAAGATTTACAGGCATGAGCCACCATGCCTGGCCACTCTCTAATATTTAAAGTGTTTTTTTTTTGGTGGGGGGTTGAGACAGAGTCTCACTTTCTTTCCTGGTAGAGTGCCGTGGCCTCATAGTTCACAGCAACCTCCAACTCCTAGGCTCAAGCAATCCTCTTGCCTCAGCCTCTCGAGTAGCTGAGACTACAGGTGCCCACCACAAGGCCCAGCTAGTTTTAGAGACGGGGTCCCACTCTTGCTCAGGCTGGTTTCTAACTTATGAGCTCAGGCAATCCACCCACCTCAGCCTCCCAGAGTGCTGGGATTATAGGCGTCAGCCAACATGCTCCGCCCTTAAAGTGTTTTTTTCATAATGACTTTTTCAAAATTTCATTTCATACTTTGAATCTTACCGAACTTTTATAAAAATTATTTTTTTTATAAACAGTTTTGATCAGAATTGTAGATTTATATAATTGAGTCACTTCGGTGAAAGATTTATGCTTATAGATCAGAACAAAGTGCACTCTTCAAGAAGCTAGTTGCAAAATAATTTTTTTCCAATGCTGGAAAAATGTGCTTGCTACTCTCTTCGGGACACACTGAGTACAAATGGTGTCTTCTGAGACATCAGCTATCCTGCAGAAAGTGCTCTGCTCTGGCAACCCAAATAACTCATGTCATTTGGAAACAAGAGTGACACTATGAAAAGATTTCTTAAGCAGCAACATGCCTCTCTCTGTTCTGTTCCTCCCCTGAAAAATCCAAAATGCACACATTTGGGTGAAGCTTTCTGCTGTAGCTCAAGGCGTGATGGATTTTTCACCTTAGAGAGGAAGATTCGTATTGATACAACAAAGGGACTGTAAAACCACAGCCATACGATGTTATAAATACACTGTAGCTGTCAGGACCTTTCTACTACAGTGGGCAAACACAGGCCCAAAGACCGTTTGGAACAGGGGTGTTGGTCACACAGAGCAGCAAGTGCAGGGCATGGAACACCCAGAACTATGATACTGAGCAGGAAGCTGAGCCATCTGCAAAGTATTTCTTCAGTGATCCACTGAGAGCTTGAGATGAGATAAAGCCTGATAAAGAAAGTCAACAAAAAACGTTCGAGTTACCCACCCGCTCTTGATATAAAACAATTTTAGCTTTGGCAATGTCCTTATAAATAAGTATAACACTAGTAGTTCTACCTATCTCCTTTGCTAGGCTCAATCTAGATTTCAGGGTGACCTCAGCTTGTTAAGTATGAAGTGTCACTGCCTATGGTACATACACACTGTCAGTGGCTACCTGGCAATCAACCCCAACTCTTTTTCTCTCTCACTTCTTAATTCTCAAGCTGCAAAAAAAAAAAAGGATATTCCCCCCTCTCCAGTGTTCTCTGTTGTCAGGGCCAGAAATCTAACTTAGTTCTGGCTCAAAGATATAACCCAGAAAGGATTAGAAGGATTTTCCTCCTTGATAAGAGTAAAAGAATGTAAAGGGATCTCTTTCTCTCTCTCACTACCCCATCCCCTGCCCTACTTTGTGCTTTTAAATGCAATGCCGTAGGTAGGTGATGCCTGGTGCCTTAGCAGCCATCTTGTGGCAAAAAGCAGAAAGTTAAAAGGAATAAATAAAGATATGCCAAACCAAGAATGAGATGTTATAGAGGACCACACCAATCTTGGCAGTGCCTACATTCAAACTACTGGGCAAGTAAAAATCCTTGTATGTTTTTAGCCTCTGTTACAGGCTTTCTAGTAGTGAGGTGTACCAAGAACACACGCTAATTGATACAACTTAAACCGCACAAATGACAAGAGAAAAATCACTTCCTCAAAGGAACTAAGCTACTAAAAGTATAATTAACCAGGTCTCTTGGTATTCGAGATGGTTCCCTGAGTATTTTTCATTGAAGAGAACTCTGTCTTTAGCGTACCTCTAAAAAAAAAAAAAAAAAATTCCTCCCACCCACCTATGGTACTAACGTGGTTTACGGACACTACTTCACCCAGTCTTCCAACAGCCCCACCTGACAGGTATATTATTATACCAATTTGTAAAGTGAAGAAACAGAAGCAGAGAGAAGTAAAACAAAATGTCCTGGAGCAACAACTGTTATAAAAAACCTGGTCACACAGTAGGAAAATGGCTGTATGTGGGGCCCCAATGGCAAACCATGGTCAATGCCAACTGAGTGATAAACATTTCTTGCTCTAACATAGGGACCAGAGCACAGCTCATACACAGTCACTGGGGATGTGCCTTGATGTGCAGACACCGCCCTGGCCACTGAAGAACGGATCCTTAGGCTTTGGATGCCCCTGAGAGATAAGGGGACAGTATCTGTACCAGCAAAAGTGTTGCCTCAGGGTCACCCATGCCCATGCCCTGGCCCGGTGGGGCCTGCCTGGTACGTATACAGAGTGGCCGTAAAGGTCCTGTGAAAATAGTAACTACTTGCTACACCCCAGGGTTTTAACACCAAAGGAAAAATCATGAGGTTAAAACAAGCTTTAAAAGAAGTGATTACAAAGAAGCACAGGTCAGAGAAAAACACCTTAGAAATCCTGGGAGGCAGGCTTGTCTAGTGGATATATGCAACAGATACACTGACATCGGGGGCCAGGCATGTTGCTTAGGGTGGTTAAAGATCCCTCAGTCAAGGCCGGGCATGGTAGCTCATGCTTGTAATCCTACTACTCTGGGAGGTAGATTAGGAGTGAGGCAGGTAGATTGCTTGAGTTCACAAGCAAGAGTAAGACCCAGTCTCTACTAAAAATGAAAACCTATGACAAGAAGCTCACTTAAGCCCAAGAGCTTGAGGTTGCGGTAAGCTATGATGCCGTGGTTCTCTACCAAAGGGTGACACAGTGAGACTCCGCCTCAAAAAAGAAAAGAAAAAAAAAAAGAACCATAAGCCAGCCTGGCTTTATAATGTTTGCCTGTGTAGTCTTGGGTAACCAGCTTGACCTCTCTGAGTCTCAGATGTCCCTTCTTCTATTATAGAAATAATAGAAATATCTAACTTTATTGAGTCATGGTAAGAATTAAATGAAATGATGTATGTACAGTAAGGACTCAACAGTTTTTAGCTATCGTTATCATCATTTTCAGTTGTTAATAGTAATAAATTGTAACGTTACTGGAAAGTGCCTAACAAGGTTCTCAGCACACACTAGGTATTCAGCAAAAGTTTATTCTTCATTTTTCTCCCTCTCTTTCTCCTCTACAAATAAGTCCAAGATTTAACTCTGATGTGATACACCGACAGCAATTTTTTAAAATGTTAGTAAGTTCATCCCACTGAAGTGGGGACTGGCTTGGTAGTACAGATTAAAAGACACAGAAAGCTTCAGTTAAGACAAATGCTCACGTGATAAATATTCCAAATCAAAAAAAGGTAGAGAAAGTATGTACTCATTTAAAATACAGGGACATAAACATATGCAGCATTAACATTTATATATTTTTATATATTATAAATGTAAGGATACCCCTTCCATTGGCTACATTTCCCTGAATATCAAGAACAGAGATAATTTCGAGGTTTAAAAAAATTTTTTGTTTATAATTCAGATTTTTCTGCTAAAAATATACACTCCTCATATAATTTGGAAGAATAGGCATTACTTTGCAAAAGATAAACATAAGGAGAATGATCTAATCTCTACCCTCTGGAGTCAAGTTTTCTCAATCTTGTGCAAAAATACTAGAGAAGGTGAATAATTTGTCAACTACATAAATGTCAACAAACCTATAAGAAATTTTAAAATTTCTAAACATTTAACTCATCTAACTTCTGTGCTCTTAATAAGTCACTCTTTTGAATTTTCCTCCTGTCTAAGTTCTTATTCTCACCAGGAATACATTCATAGCTCTGGTTTCAACCCGATTTCTCTCAGTAGGAATGTTTCAGGGGACATCTTTAAGCCTCCCATGGTGTAACCAAAATGTTCGGACAGGTAGAGCACACAAAAACAAGTAACACATCAAGAGTCATCACTACTGGGCTGGCCTCATTCACGGAGGTTTTGTGGACTGGCATTTGCTAAAAAGTCTTTCCTTTTTGGTTGGCCAGCCTCAAAGAGCCTTGTGAACACCAGGACTTATGATAAGCAATGATATATTTAACCGTTACATATTAATGTTCATGATAATGCAATCTTTCATTTGGGTGATTTAAAAGTCCCTCTAGTCCGACTTACAGTTAGATATACACTGAATGCTTCATCAATCATAGCCATTTTTATTCTCAATCTTGTGCAAAAATACTAGAGAAGGTGAATTTCAGCTACATATAGAAGAGGGCTTTACCATTAGCCCTGAAAATTTTCACTCTTCTGCTTTAGACCTTGACTTTCAACCGTTTCTGCCTAAGCATTCCATTCAACAGCACCTTTCGCTAAAGCAGATTTTATCTACAGGGCAAAAGCAAATCCATAGTTATATCTCTTCTATAGGGTCAAATCTGCCATATCTTATAGAAAGAAGACTGTATTTCTCAGTTATAAACTCGATAAAATGCCCAGTATCACAACATCTGCAATGCCCAGGAACAAGCAGCATCAGAAAGTCACAGCAACTTGAACGCAGACTTTAAAGGGAGGATTTAGAACTATCTCACAGAGAGAGCCAATGAGCCCACTTGTGGCCAAGTGGCAAGTCAGTCTGCGGTCACATCTACCCCTAATAAATGCACTTGAAAGAAACTACTCCCCTTTTCCATTCATGTAAGGGCTTGTCATAGTTTCATGGCCAAAATCATCCCACAATTAACCTTGGACCTACAGATCATGAAGCAATCCAGCGTAGAGGCAGCAATCAAAGCAGCCACCATCCAACAAGGTCTTATCCTACCTCAACTGCAATTATCTTTCAAATGAGCGACACCAGACTTTTTAAGGTCAATACACTATTATAGTTCCTCATATGCAACACAGAAGTAAATGCAACTAAAGACTCATAAAAATCTTTCTCCAAAAATGTTTTGCTTGGGATGGGATGAGTTAAGCCTATTCAACTAAATTAAGTTTAACAAAAACTCAACATCTATGTATTCAATATTTATGTTTTGATTTTATGACCTTTCCTCACTTTTGTCCTCTTACATTCTTCCATCTTACAAATCTCTTCTTACACCAATAAATTTATATTTTTATTCCTACATTACTTACTGGTTGAGCTCTTAAGGCAAAGAAACACTGAATTATTGAAATTCAGTGTGGAGATGCTTCCAGGGTAAAGGTTCTCTGTTTATTAGCAGAAAAAATGCATTCAACTAATTTGACTTCTAAGTCTGATAAGATCTCCCTGGAAAAAAATTGATTCTATTATGATGAATTATCCTTTGAGGTGAAAAATGAGAAATATAAATATTGAGCTTTATTATATTTTAATTCTACCGGGTTTGAAACAAAACTTGAGTAAGCCATCTTTTAGATGTTGGAAAATGGCAAACTTCCCTGCAAACTACATGCAAGAAGTAATTAAAGTAAATGAACATGAAATTAAACAGCACCCCTATAAAGTAGGATATAAAAGTAAAGATTATTAGGGAAAAAAAGACTGTCTTCCTGCTCTGTCTATATTAATCTCATGAATTGTACACTTACTCTGTTCCTCTTTTATTATTTGATGATGGGTTTTTAGAGCACGGGTTTTATTAGGATAAGCTGAAGGAACGTCTTGAGTAAGCGAGCTGAGCTGCAGGTCTTGGTAGGTTATTATATCTTTCCCAATAACTTAAATACTAGATTGAGCCATGCAAGGTAAAGATAGGCTCATCAGCCTTGCTGTGATATAATGACAGTGAAGCTCCTGGTCAAAAAAGATGACAAAAGTTACAAAAGATGGGCCAGGAGTGGAGGCTCACGCCTGTAATCCTAGCGCTCTGGGAGGACGAGGCAGGTGGACTGCTTGAACTCAGGAGTTCAAGATCCGCTTGAGCAAGAATGACACTCTATCTCTACTAAAAAACAGTAACTAGCTGGGTATCATGGCAGATGCCTGTATTCTCTGCTACTTAGGAGGCTCAGGCAGAAGGATCGCTTGAGTCCAGGAGTTTGAGGTTGCCATGAGTTAAGATGACACCACAGCACTGTACCCAGGTGACACAGTGAGACTCTGTCTCATAAAAAAAAAAAAGGTAACTATGATTACTGTGCTTACTAACATCCATGGAGCACCTATATCTACGTAGTGTGTTCTGGGGCACACACAAAAAAATTAAATAGGTGATTACCTTCCGGCAAGAATTTGCGGCTTTCAAATCTACAAAGGACCCACTAAAATACAGAGCAGACTTGAACAAAGGTTATAATGAAATATAAACACACACTTGTGGGAGCCCAGACAAAGGAATGAGTCACACAGGCTGGGTTACATTGAAAGGGCTTCACAGACATCACATCTGAGCCAAGCCTTGAAGGATGAGTAGGATGTTAATGGGGTGGGGGGACTGAAGAGGGAGGACTGGCATCTAAAACCCAAGGAAGCAATAACATGAGCTGTAAAAGTTCAAGGGTAGGGCAAACCAAGGAGAGAACAAGGGGTCTGATGTAAGGTCCATGAACGCTCCACGTCTATCCTCAACTCCTAGAAGAGGCCCATCCCCCAAGAGGCACCCTGACGTTCTGAGGAGAGCCAGGCTGGAAGGACAGAAGCCAGCACGACTGGTGCCAGAGTATGGAGAGCGCAGAGGACACGCTACGGAGCCCAGTCTTCAGGCTACAGTGGGGAAGGCCTGGACACGAGGGCAGACAGCAGGACAGACTTCAGAGGGTGGAAGGACAGGGCTCGGCAACTTGAAGGGAGTGGGAGGGGAATGGAGAAGAACGGGCAGCTTTGATTAAGGTTTCAAACATGGAAATTTAGTTTTTGAAAGCCCAAATAATTCTGTGCCCATGTCTGCCACTGGTAATACCCACAAATGCATTTCAACCTCAGAGAAATCGTGTCCACAATAGCCCCTTCCGGGAAGCAGGTGAGCTGAGGGACTTGGCATTCACAGCCTTCCAACAGAAACCGGAGCAGCCCAGTCTTCAAGCGCAGATAGATATACTACTGTGTGACCTTGCGAAGGCTGCTGCACCTCTCTGGGACTCAGTTTTATTACCTATAAAATGATCTCAACAGCAATGTCTATGTAAACTGATTATGAGGAATAAAAGGGGTGATGGACATAAGGGGTTCAGAATGGCTCACGGAATCGGCACATACAATGCGCCCAATAAATGTTACCTGCTATTATTCCTATTATTTTTCTTATTAATATCCACCAAGGATGGTAAAGAATGAGTCCCAATGTCCCAAATGACTAAGTTCCCAATTCTACGATCTTTGTGTTAGAAGAAAACTAAACTCCATAAGGGGTTGATCCCAGTCTACTGTCAATTGTCTATAGATGGACGAGATGGTTTCTGGATGAATAATGCCAACATGGGGGAAAAAGGGATGAACAATGATTATTGAGATAGTTCTGTGATAAAAATAAAAGTGCGGGCACATCAATGAAATATCCATGTAGGAGAAGGCACCTACCAACTACACATCAACCAGCAGGCAGCAGGGGAATGCACAGGGATGTCAACTCAACCTGCTAGCTATGTTCAAAGATCCTTAAGACAAGGGAGCCCAAATTACCCACAGGAAAGCAATGTCTTTGGGTGGGGGTTCTGCTGGAGGCTCGGGGTAGGAAGGTGGAGGAAGAGGTGAGGAAAGGCTGTGGGGAATTAACCAGGAACATTTTCGGATATTTAGGGAAAGGGGGGAGATGTAGAGAAACACAATAGGCAGGCTACACTTTTATGCTTTTGGCCACATTTCACCTAAGAATTTACATGAAGGTACATTTTTGTCAACTGTTCCATATGTTTGTGGGCTGTACTCTAGGAAAAACTCTACAGTCACATTTTCCTAAATACTGTATGCAATGCTAGGCAATTGAGTTATTTCTGTATCATATAGGGACCACCTTCTATTTTTTTGAGACAGAGCCTCAAGCTGTCGCTCTGGGTAGAGTGCCGTGGCATCACAGCTCACAGCAAGCTCCAACTCTAGGGCTCAAGTGATTATCCTGCCTCTGCCTCCCAAGTAGCTGGGACCACAGGCGCCCGCCACAACGCCCGGCTTTTTTTTTTTGGTTGCAGCCATTGTCATTGCTTGGCGGGCCTGGGCTGGATTCAAACCCTCCAGCTCAGGTGTATGTGGCGGGCGCCTTAGCCGCTTGAGCCACAGGCACCAAGCCGGGACCACCTTCTTTAACCCAGAATGTAGGGTTGCACGTAAGACTGATGCAGAAAGGAAAAGTGAACAGTAAGGGCACAAATGCACAGTAAAAATCATTAAAATATGGCATGCCATTTGGCCACCTTAGACTTGCATGCGTGATCATGAATCTGAACCCAAATCTCCAGAACCTAACTTCACAATTCAGTTGATTCCTTTTATGTTTACGTGGAAAATCGAACAATATGTTTTCTGGAGAAAGCTACCACTGAGGAGCTCTTGGGGTCATGTGAAATTTCAGATGGAACCAGGCATGGTGGTTCACATCTGCAATTCCAGTGCTTTGAGAGCCCGAGGTGGGAAGACCGCCTGAGATCAGTCTAGGCAACACAGCAAGACCCTCTCTCTACAAAAAGGTAAACGTAGCTGGGCGTGGTGGTCTAGAGTCCCAGGTACTCAGGAGGCTGAGGCAGGAGGATGGCTTGAGCCCCGGAGTTGGAAGCTGCTGAGAGCGATGATGGTGGCGACACTGCCCCTCACAGGGCAGAAACGCTCTGCAGACAATGAGGAAAGAAGGCAGAATCGAGGAAGCCGCGGCGGAGGTGGCAAGTGGTCGCCCTTCTCCGGTGCCGTGAACAAGCTAGAGGTAGGAATGCACCTTTAAGCGGACGTGGTGCAGCCAGCTTAAGTAACAGAGGAGGTCTAGAGTCAAGTTTAGATCCCCCAACTCGCAGTCTCGTGTGCTCCACCACACACCATCTTCCCTTCTCTTAAGTGCAAATTGATGATAAAGTTTGGAGTTTGTTAAACCGTTAGCTGCATTCCCTCCTTTTGGGTGTCCTATAAAGCAAAGCAGGAGTCCCCTGGGCACATTAAGGGAAAACAGAAGGCGCTCCCATAATAGAGTTCAAGATAAGAATGTTGAGTATTACACAACCTATCATTTATACCTTTTAAAGTAATACAGGCCTCTCACAAAGCTGCTGGGTATTCTAAGTAATTACCTTTGAATAAGTTTTAGACTGTATTCTGTATTTAATAAATCTATATAAATAATGCCACTTTTAGTAAATTGTCACTAAGTTCTCGACACAATATAAAACATATTAATAAAAAAAAGTCTTAGGTTTTGTTTTGTTTTCTACTTTAGTTTCCAATTCTGCAATCTGGAACTAAGACCAATTCTTGTACTATTCTCATATATTTAAATAAGAAAACGTAAGGAAAAAAGACTGTTGTTTCTGAAAGAGTTTGGCCAAAGCATCATAGTAGAATCTATATTTGCTAAGATCCGGTGTAATGCTGTGATTGACTAGATGATTTTTTTTCCCCTTTCTGAGTTATCAATATCTACCTATCCGTAATAAAAAGAAACACAGAACATCGAGACAGGTTAGCAAGCTCTGTCAACTAGACCCTGAGACAAGTGTGAAAATATTCACAGATTTCAAAATGACTGTGTGTTTTGGCGGGCCTGATCTCCAGAGCCAGGCAAGACACACCAATGTTACCCAAGAAGGCGCAAAGATCTTTCATCATAAATTACCTGATTTGAAACCCTGCAGATTCAAAAGAAAAATCAACTTTATAGCCTATAGAATATTCAAGGTTTTACAATAATGAGTTACACAAGTTATCTGGAAATACTCTTTTAACTATCCTTCACACAGGCCCTGATTACTACATACCATTTATTAATCCACTCATCCATTCGTTCACTCAGCAAATATTTATCAAGTCCCTACTATATGCCAGACCCTGAATGCTAAGAATGTAAAAAAGATATTATATGAGGCTGCGCTGTGATAATCAAAACTAGAACCACCCCCCTTGGGGACAGGATAGCGGGTCTTAGTATATGCCTAATGCTTCCAGAAATAAATAAGCAATATAATTTTTATACTCATGGTTTACTTCCAACATCAAATTTATGTGGAAAAGAAAGAGGCTGCCCTTTAAAGAAAAAAAAAAGTCAGTGGATCAAAAGCATCATTAATCACTGTCTCTTTTAAATTAAAAGGTTCGCAAAAAGGTGGGCACGGAACCAACGTGGGAAACAAATCACTCCCCTCGCTGAGTGAGGGTCAGACTCTAAATGGGAGCGTCCTCGGTATTTACCCAGCTCATCTCCTGCGTAATGGATTTGGAGAAGAGATTTCCGCTGGGGCGCTGCTAATTTGAGGCCTGACTTTTTGCTTTTTAAAAATGACTCTTGGGTGGTTACTCCAGTATTGTGACTCGTTTTAGAAATAAACCTTCCAAGTGTTCTCTCCTTGAGGTCCTCCCTTGCGTGAGCTGACCCATTAGATCTTGAGCCACTGCATCAATACGCAACAGGACTCATTCTCTGGGTGGCCTTGGGACTCCACTCCCCAAATGGCCAGTCCTTGGAAAGCAAATGCAAAACCTGCCAAATGTACCCGGGAAGGAACTTCTCACACAGTGGCTGGAAGAGTGAAGGAAACCCCGAAAGCGACGCCTTGAAAATCAGGACTGTCTCAGCAAGCAGTGCCCGCAATCAGTGTTTTCCAGGCTCCGCCTTCAGCCCCCCGAGGTTAGCTAGGTCAGAGGGAAAGGAAAAAAGCCACAGAGGGAACACAGCCCTTGGCAGACTCACACTTCCCATCCTGTGACACACCTACCTACCGACCCAGAAGGATTTAAATATGTTTAAAAAAATTAAAACAAAAAAATCGAATCTGTGCAAAAACCATGCAAGCTGGGAATATCAATTGCTGCTGGGAGAGTATAAAAAGTGTGAGGATTTGGGGAAACTGGGTTTTCATTGTTCTGTGGTTGTTATCTCAAAGTCTGCTGTGTCCTCAGGCTGGGCCTGTTTGTAGAAGTTGACAATCTCCTGAGATTGTGAGAACCCCTTCCATCCTCTCACATGCTTTACATCAGTCCTTCTCCTTACATTCATTTCTCTTCCATGTTTCTTTTTGTATATTTCTATGTTAGAAAGAGCAAGTCGGCTCGGCTCCTGTGGCTCAACCGGCTAAGGCGCCAGCCACGTACACCTGAGCTGGCGGGTTCGAATCCAGCCTGGGCCCGTCAAACAACAATGACGGCTGCGACCAAAAAATAGCCGGGCATTGTGGCGGGCGCCTGTAGTCCTAGCTACTTGGGAGGCAGAG
>CAUYRH010055201.1:0-12434 GCA_963574655.1 Perodicticus potto | reverse complement strand
TCTTATGGTGGTCTCCAGACACCTGGCATTTGAATTTGGGGGCTCTTTACTTATTGCTCAATAATTTTTTTTTAATTGTTGGGGATTTATTGAGGGTACAAAGAACTAGGTTACAGTGATTGCTTTTGTTAGGTAAAGTCCCTCTTTTAATTGTGTCCCACCCCCAAAAGGTGTCCCCCACCACACTCCCTCCTTCCCTCTCTCTGCTCTCCCCTTTCCCCACCCACCACTGTGTACTAGGTCATTAATTGTCCTCATATCAACATTGAGTACATAGGATTCTTATTTCTCCATTCTTGTGATGCTTTACTAAGAATGATGTGTTCCACTTCCATTCAGGTTAATACAAAGGATATAAAGTCTCCATCTTTTTTAATGGCTGAATAGTATTCCATAGTGTACATACACCACAGTTTGTTAATCCATTCCTTGGTTGGTGGGCATTTAGGCTGTCTCCACATTTTGGCGATTGTAAATTGAGCTTCAATAAGCAGTCTAGTGCAAATGTCCCTGTGGTAAAAGGATTTTTTTTCTTCTGGGTAGATGCCCAGCAATGGGATTGCAGGATCAAATAGGAGACCTATCTTGAGTTCTTTGAGGTTTCTTCACACTTCCTTCCAAAAAGGCTGTATTAGTTTGCAATCCCACCAGCAGTATAAAAGTGTTTCCTTTTCTCCACATCCACGCCAGCATCTGCAGCTTTGAGACTTTGTGATGTGGGCCGTTCTCACTGGGGTTAGATGATATCTCAGGGTGGTTTTGATTTGCATTTCTCTAATAATTTGGGATGCTTAATGCTCAATAATTTTGAGATATTTATATAAATTATCAATGCATTATCAAAAGTAATAATTGCAGTACCTTAAACAGTTTCTAGTTCATAGACCACTTTCTCACATATTACTTTATGAAAAAGTAGCTTCTCTGTAATCTAAAGAAACAAATGGATGGTGTTCAGCCATTGTTTCATTGAATTTTCTCCTGCTAAAATTCTTACATTGCAGTCCTAACCCACAGTACCTCAGAATGTGACTATATTTGGAAATTGAGTTGTTGCAGACATGATTAGTTAATTTAAGATGGGGCCATCAGGTGGTACCTAATACAGTATTACTGATGTTCTGATAAATAGGGGATATTTGGACACGACACACAGGGAGAGGGAAAATGGCATGTGAACATGAAACCAGAGATCAGGGTGATGAGCCTGCAAGCCAAGGACCCCCAAAGACCACCAGCAAAACATTAGAAGTCAGGAGAAGGGCATGGAACAGATTCTCCTTCAGTCTTCAGAAGGACCAATCATGCTGATAACTTGATCTTGGCCATACCTGTAAGACAATAAGCTCCTGTTTCTGGCATTTCAGATGGAAGCCTGAGGTAGCTAATAGAGTAATGGTTAACACATTTGTGTTATTTGTGATTGTGCCACAGCTTTTTTCCCTTTTACCATAATGAGAATGTAATAGAAAGAGTCACAGTCTAGTGAGGATAGATGCATCAAACAAATAATCATGATTACTTTATTTTCATTATTGTAGGAACCATAAAGGGAAGTGTCCAACAGGTGGAACATCCTGAAATGATGAAAGTGAGAATTCTTGAAGCAGGGTTGTTTGAGGCAAGATGTAAAGAATGTGTTAGAGTTCTCCAGACTGAGAGTGGGCTAATGCCTTCCAGGTAAAGAGAATAGGATCTTTGAAGTCCCTAAGGGAAGAAGCCCCTGTTTCTGGCCTCACGTGGGATCTTAAATGTATCTGTAGGTCTTAATAAAGTCATCATTTTTCTTTAATGATTTCCTGGCTGATGTGTCTTTGGAAACAGATTCTAGGTAAGTCCTATTCATATTCATCTTCCCAGCCTTTAGTTTGATACCCATGAATGTACATAATTAGCATTTATCTTAATATTTGTGAATAATTGATTGAATGAAATATGACTTGGATAGATGGATGAATAGATGGGCTCAATTTGTTTAAAAGACAATATGTATGGCTACCATGAGTGGACAAAATTGTATGAGTGGACAAAACTGAGGTGATAATTATCAGCAGAGGAGGTAAGCGAGAATGCAGGGAGAAAACTCAACCCTACCAGATTTGTGCAAGGGTACAGTTAGGACTTAGGAAACTTTCTTGAAGGAACAACACTAAAATTCAATCTTCTTTTGGCTGTTGGTCTATATAATACAACAGAGTAGACTATTTGACTACAAGAGGGTTGGCTCACGGATCAAATCTTCCTACTTCTTCCTACTTTTGCCAATACACTTTTATTGGAAAAGAGTCACACTTGTTTATTTGTCATTCATCTGTAGCTGCTTTCACGCTATAATGTCAGACTTGAGTAGTTGTTGTAAAAAAGAAGCCACATGGCCTGTAAAGCCCAAAGCATTTACTGTCTGGTTTCTTAGATTAAAACATTTTGCTGATCCTTTGTCTCTAGAACATTCATTGCTTTCTCTATGCCCATCTTTAGCAATGGTATTATTGAGCATTATTAATACTAAGAATTAGGTGCTGTTCTAGGTCCTTAAATATGTTAAGGACCTTGTAACAATTAAACCTTGTAACAATCACGTGAAGGGGTGTTAAACCTTGTAACAATCATGTGAAGGGGATGTTATTATCTTCTCCATTTTGTGGAAGAGAAACTTTAGGCAGAGGAAGTTAAATAATTTGCCCAGGAGCACAGGGCTGATGAGCAGTGCCTTTAACCACTGAGTACACTGCCTGTATCCAGAAGCATCTTCTTTGCTCTTGACGGGAATGGGTATAACAGGTGGGAGTTTTCAGAAAGAAAGGTAAGGCGTCACATCATTGTTGCCTTAAACACAGCTGAGGACTGGATGGCTGGTATGTTTTTGCTGTTCTCCCAGGTTAATCTGAAATCCTTGGGCAGACATACGTGTGACACAGAATTTGGTGACCATTTGTTCCTTTATACGGGACTAACAGCCATGCACCTATCATGTGCTTCTTATTTAATATGCTGGTTTCCCAAAGAAAGCTGTAGCATTTTTCTGTCCCAGTCAGGAGTAAATTATGGTCTAATGTATGAGCTTTTCATACAACTGAACAGATGTTAAAGAAATAGAAACTGGGATTTCTTAGCATTGAATAAATCAGGCTGGGTGTGGTGGCTCGGACCTATAATCCTAGCACTTGGGAGGCTAAGGGAACAGATTGCTTGAACTCAGGAGTTTGAGAACATCCTGATTAAGAGCAAGATCCCATCTCTACTAAAAATCGAAAAATTAGCTGGGCTTTGTAGCAGGTGCCTGTAGTCCCAGCTACTCGGGAGGCTGAGGCAAGAGGATTGCTTGAGCCAAAGAATTTGAGGTTGCTGTGATGATGATGCCACAGCACTTAATCCAGGGAGATTAAAAAATACCCTAAAGATTTGGACTGGTAATTAATAGTTGTGGTCATGAATATGCTTATAATAATATCATACATTTACTTAAATCTTTAGACTTGACAAAAAAGAGTTAAGAGGTGTTAAAAATGTGGAGTATCCCTTCTTTAAGGAAAAAATAGAAGAGGTATAGATTATACCTCATGAATGCTACAAGGTCATCCTTTCCCTCTGTGCTGCTAAAACAGGAAAATAAGGGACATGACAGATAGCTGTCACAGGTGTGATGGTCTTCCATTGTATTGGGAAAAGGATACGGAGGCTGGGCTCACACGAATAGAGATGTGTTGTGACAGGAGTTGACACAGTGTAATAGTGATCATTGTCACGACCAGGATGTGCTCTTGTATGAGCTTTTCTGTAACAGGAACATTAGTTTCTGCTGGCAAACTCTTTTCTTCCTCTCAATGCCTGTCTTGTTATGTGACTGTTTCAGCTGCCTTAAGTGGTCCCCTAGCTCCTCTGTAGACGGAGGCGAGAAGGAGACAGCCATCTGTGTTGCATGGCTTGGAGGCTCACCTGCCTGGAGGGAGACAGTCTGGAACAGATGATGACTCTCAGGCCCGGAGTCGAGGATCCCTGCCTGGGATGACTGATCAGGTCTGCAATGCCAAGGGCATTTCTTCTGCATATTTTGGACAGCAGCTATGGAATGTCTGGGCTCTCAGTCACCTCAACCTAATTAGGGAAAGGCGATCACCTGCTCACTATCCTCAGAATGGCACGAAGGTCCACTTTTCCTATTTCTGCTTCTCTGAGCCTTGGGGGCTCTCAGCTTACACTGTCATAGAGGTCTGTGTTTGCCAGCTTGCATATGGTTCATGGAACTTTATTGCCAAGTCAAGGAGGAGTACTTGTGGGCTAATGATACACTTGTCATCTGAGGAATTCAGAGAAGTTCAAAAATGATTTATGTTATATGGAGTAGGCAATTTAAACAACTTTTTTGGAAAATGGACCATATCATATACTTTGTAGAGATTCTTCTATATGGCCATAGAATGGCATGGTGAGAACATCAGCTGTTTTCTGTTTATGCTATTTACCATATCAGGTTACTGATATCTTTAATTTTGACAGTGAACGGATCTACTAAAAATAGAATTATAGCATCATTTTAATTCTAGTCATTTCAATTGCTCATCAAGATAACAATGAAAAATGGAAGGGTTACCACAACATTGCTGACTCGTCATCTCTTTTAATAGCTTTCTGTGAGTGTAGCATCAACCACCAGCTAATTATGAAGATGGGATGCGTGCGTCTAATGTTAATGGTCTTTAGGCACTGAGGACGATAAAGAGTTGAAAATACAAGAATCAAATTCTTAGTTTAATATAGTTCACCTCACCTACTTTTTAATGCCTGTTGAGCTGTTTGCTTTTGTTTTTCTTTTCCTTAGTTTTCCTTAGTTTTTTGTTAGGAGTTGGAGTAGAGATTGGAATAGAGAACAAAGGAAACAAGCACTTAAATTTGTGTAAGAGACACAGTCAAGACTGTTGAGAACAAAGTAAAATCCTTAGGAAAGATTTTTCCATACCTCTAAAACTTCATGCAGCTCATTTAATGCTGCACAGAAAGGGAGCTATTGATCTGTGAGTCGTGGCTGGCAGGGAGGATAAGCAGCATATTCCAGGAGCTTCTCACAGTCTGAGCAGGAAAGGCCTATGATCCCCTATGGTGTCTTCAACTGCTTCTATTAATCCATTGTCCAAGTCACTGAAACAGGCCACAAGGCAAGCATCCGTTTTGTATCATCTTGCTTATGAACACGCTCATGAGTAAGTGCCAGAAGGCTTCTCTTGTAAAATTGGCTTTTCTAAGCAATAGGTCATGTGTAGATCTAACTTTATAAAGACATCTTTAAAAAAAATTTTTTATTAAGTCATATACCCATAGATCATGAATACATTTGTTGTCTAAATCGTGTCATTGGAATCATTCCCAGTTTATAGAGCTTAAAATTTCTAGAATAGAGAGCAATATTTAATCCTACTAGCTTTCTCTACATTAAGAAATTGTTGCCATCAGGTTATGATTTGGGCTTAGAGAAACCCACCTGGGTTGTCTAGGTATGGGATGCACTTTAATTAAATTCACTGGTAGTTTAGTCAGTATGTAAATGCTACCAAATACCCAAGTGGCCAATCCATATGAATGAATCAACTTTCCAAAGGCTAAGAAACAATGGATTAGGAGTAAATCCAGGTTATGTGGGTCTGAGGCTTTTGCGATTTTTTTGAGGGGGTATTCTTTAAGGAAAAGAATACAAAGTTGCAAAAGTTAAATGTGAAGATGCATATTTATTTAGAATGAGAAATCACAAGTTAAGCCTTTGAAAAAGCATACAGATACCAAATCATACAGAATCCTGAAAAATAACATGTTATTATTAACTTGTTTTTGATGCACTTGTATAATTGCTACATTTTTCTTTTTGCAGTTTTTGGCCAGGGCTGGGTTTGAACCTGCCACCTCTGGCATATGGGGCCAGTGCCCTACTCCTTTGAGCCATAGGCACTGCCCTATAATTGCTACATTTTTAGTTATTCTCTTTGCCTCTTTAGGTGATAAAAATTTTAATATAACTTTCTATAGAGATAACAGATAATAGTCTTTCCCCTATCAAATTTGATTCATAATTGATTAGTCTAAATGATAGTTTGGAAACATTTATCTCAGCTTGCCAATCCTTTTTTTTTTTTTTTTTAATTGAGACAGAGTCTCACTCGGTTGCCATGGGATTGATTGAGTGTCATGGCATGGTGACATAGCTCAAACCTGCCAATCTTCTATTGGTAATGTTATACAAATATTTAGGATGTTTTTCAAATTACAAAATCCTCATAAACTTTATTTTATATATTAACTTTGTAGTTTTAGGCATTTGAACTGTTTGGAGGCCGGATTGAAGTATTTTGAAATAGTATTTGATATGATAACATCATTAAATACTTACGATGGACATCCTCCTGCAAATTGCTTTTCTTTACTACAGCAGTCATCTGCCTTTTGCTTTTTATTTCTGATGTTTTTACAGTCCTAGTGTAATTTCTCATATTCATGATACTGGTTCACAGGTTTTAATTTCCATTGCGATATAATAAGAGTTTTGGGACTATTGAAACTTTCTTTGCCAATGTTCTTTTTCAGTTTACATTTTGGTGTCTTTCTTATTACATTTGGACTTTAGTATTATCAATAATTCGAAAAAATCTAAAATGAATCCAAAATTAAAGCATAAAGGAGAAACTATTTTAATGCATTTTAAGTTGCTGCTATATTTTACTCAACTAAGAGTGTTATAATTAAATTAATCTTATACCACATATGGTGACCTTTATAAACACTTGCTTGTAAGCCACCAGGGAGTTCCAGTCATAAGTGTAAGCTGCTTACTCTCTCTGCATGGTACCATACAATGAAAATGCCTCTTTCTCCCATTGCAGCCTCTATGTCTGGCTTTCCTATGCTGGGTGAATGGACCCCAGTTTGGTTCAGTAACAATCTGATCACTTCGTCGTGAGCAATGGCACAGATTTTGGGAAATAAAGGCCATGGACCAATGGAACAAAGCCTTCTACATGGCACAGACTTGACTTTTCTCATGTGTCTAAAAAGCACCAACTTCCCATTTGCTAAGAGATTTTTTTTAATCATGTTCTTCAGCTCTTGCTACCATTTTCTGTAGGAGCTATGGAAAATATTTCCACATTAGGAAGTGATGAAGCAGTCCAGCTAAATTTTTTGAGTTTATCTGCTGCTTTAATGGTCTCAACATTTGGGAAAGGCTCCATTAAATAGTTTTATTTCATGTAAGACTTGACTTCCCAGAGTCTTTGAGATGTTAATGTGAACATCAAAGGTGGTTCAAGAAGGGATTATGGGATGCAACAATTCTAAACTTATTTGATCAAGAATCTTTTTTGAAATTTTTTCTTCAATCCACAGGCTCTCCTGAAGAACTGACTTTGTGGATAAATACCATTTTTGTATTTCTGTTAGCAGTGACCAGGTGAGGAGTCAGAGCTGACATTGCTGTCGGAGCCAACTAAGATAATACTTTAAATAAACATGATTCAGTGAGAATAGTTTTATTGTTTATCATTCTTAATGAAATCATAGTTACTCACAAGTCTGTGATTACCAACATTTTCATAGATTTTAACATACATAGATATAACTCAGAACAAGATTTAAATGAATTGAAGCAACTCAAGACAGAAAATAACAATCTTTCTGATTAACCTTGATTATGGACTATAAACCCCCTTGCAGAAATCTTAGACATTTGTTCCTGCTGTGATCAAGATGGTCCATAAAGACTTGAAGCTAGGTGTCAAGGTAATTTTTTAAGGGTAGAGGGAACTGAGTTATAGTAAAAGTAGAAGAACATGAATATAGAACGGAAGGAAAGAGGTCCACAAAATGATGAATGAGCAAGGACACCCACTGATGATAGGGTCAAGGAGGAGAACAAAGGCTGGATTAGACAGGGGTGGTGCCAATCTGTGACCCTAGACACCATGATTGGAGGCAGTATCTATTATGCCATGATGTCGTGTCTCAAAACTGTGTCTACCTCTCTATTTCTACTTCTAAAGCTCAAGTTCAGCCCAGCTTTATGTTGAAAGTGCCTCTTATTTTCCTAAGTGGCACCCCTGCCTTAAAGTTTATTTTTATTCCATGTATTCTCCTAACTATTACCAGAAATATCACTCCAAATATATATGTAAAAATGCCACAGACATCCACACAAGTTCTTTGGAGAAAAGCCATAATGATTGCAAAATAGGAGGAGAAAAGAAGGGAAATACAAGTTGGCCAAGACTCTGGTCATCAGCACACAGGTATCAGGAGGTAAGGGCAGAGTAAAGCAGCCTCTTGGTGCACCTGGCATTATTTCACATGCCTATATCCCTAGGCCTATTTCCTGCGAGACTTCTTATTTAGATTTCTCTAGAAATCAAGATTTAGGGCAACCTGCTATTGAGGAATTGAACCAGGCCCCTTGCTGTTTTATCTGAGCCTCATCAATTTCAGATAGCCACAGTAAGCTCCACGTGTCTAAGATCAGTCATTCCTCCAACCCACTTCCCTTTCCTAATGTCATTTATTCCACGAGGATTTTCTCCTTCTTAGATTTCTTTCTGAAAATCAAAGCCTACTTCTGTGGAATGGAATGAAAAGATAGAACTCATGAAGAAAGAAGGCAAAAATACTAAAAAGACCTATACTATGTGCCCTGGTGAAAAATTGTAACACAGGAGTTTCTAGCTAAAATTGAGAACAGAGAGAGGAATGAATGGAATCACAAGTTCTAGGAATAACGTTAGGAGACCAACTTTAGCATCATTCAATTAAGGGCTCAAATTTTGCTCTGCCAATTTCTGCCTCTGTTAATATATAAAACAGTAAAAATGGGATTAATATGGTATGCTCCTCATAGAGTGGTTGGAAGATTCCCATACTTAGTGTTTAATCAATGTTAGCTAGTATTTTTTGATAACAGCTTAATTAGTAGAAGTTAGAAAAAGTTCAAGCTTAAGAAAAAAATGAAGATTAATTCTTTATCTTTTTCACATTGATTGACTTATTGAAAGATTAATTGTTACTGTTTCCTTGAGGCACCTATTAGATTATAGGGCAGATATGTCAAAACAGAAGACACCCCTGGGAAGTGTAAAATGTAGAAGCTCAGAGAAAGCATCTACTTTAAATCCTGTTTTGAAGTAGAGCATAGACAATTTAAATATCAGTTGAATAATCCATCAACAGATAAACATATCAAAGTTTGGATCTGAATAAAAACTCACAGGTCATTTACTCAACTAACACCTTTTTCATTTTACAGATGTCCAAGCCAAGATGAATCATTCATTCATTCAATTCACTCATTCATTTAACAATGGTTATTGAGTGTTACCTGTTTGTTAGGTAACCAATGGATAGTATTGTCAATTACTATCTTTACTGAATTTACCACAGCCATTGATTTTAAGTGATGTCATTATTATATGTAATATTAAAAGCAATGCTTCCCAATTATGACACAATGTTTCTTACATCTTAAAATTTTTACTTTATATTATCAAGAGATTTTTAAACAGATTTTTCCTTTGTCATTTACCATCTTTGTGCATGTACAAGCAAAATAAATTGGTTATTATTGTAGGAAGATGTGGGATTGTAGTCATTATTCTCAGAAAAAATATTTTTTCCATTGTTGTTAGATTTATACTCTGTTGCTCAGTATCCATACTTTTCTGAGTGTACAACAGACTTTATTTAAAGCCAAGTGATAAAGCAAAACTTTAAAGAGCACAGTGAAACTCATCATTTTTTAGTAGCAACAATGCAAAGAACTAAAGTGACAGCCACGCAAAAATCTATGACCAAATTTGCACATGTGCAGTAATTATAACTTCATCACAATTGCAACCTGGATGATAGTAGTTTAAGATGCTATCAATTAGAAAATGTATCTCAGTTTCAGAGATATTTATCATGGGGGAGAATGAAAATCAAGTTTTTGAGAAAACATGGTAGTTACAGTGTTGGATAATTGCACCACTTAGACTCCCTATCCCGATTATCCACTGAAAAGCTCAAACTTATGGCCCTCCCCATAACTGCTCTTCATGCCAGGCCAGAGCGGTAACACCTTATTGGCTGTTCTACCATCCCGACACCTCCCCTAACTGAGTCAATATAAGGTGCTCTTGTCTTTTGTTCCCTCTCTCTTCACTTCTCTTCTCCTCCTCCTCTCCCCCCACCCCGTTCCCCTCCTCCTTAATGCTGCTCTGCAGCTTCCCCACCAATAAAGACCTTTCGTACAAGCCTTAGTGGTCTGTGAGGTTTTGTGCCGGTCGAGTGCCCCTCTTTCATACAGAAATGTAATATGACAAATACCTGTAATATTTTCTAATGCCATGGGACAAAGGGGAGAAATGGCCACAATGTATTCCACTTCAGTCTCCTCATGAACATATCCCTGTCGCGAACCAGTGCAGCAAAGGGGAGCCAACAGGAGAGGAATGGGTGGGGAATGAGGAAAATACAGCACAAGAGAAGACACAGAGACAAAAGATGGGATGGGAGGGCTGACTGACGCCTGCAGCCAGCACCAAAGCACAAAATCAGCTTTATTTTATAGCATCTGTACGGGGTTCTACAGGGAAGTAGCATAAACAAAAGACATGTTTTTGGTCTTACAATATGATTAGAAACTGTAAATGGCTTGAATAAAGACAAATTATCTTGTTAATGGTTTCTATTCAAATTCATTAACATTGACAAGAAGTAAGAAGGGAGGGGTCACAAGGATCTCTGTGTTGTTAACAAAACAAAGGAAGAACTACGTGACTGTGTAGTGGTTTCTACTCAATTTCGTTAACATGTGACAAGGAGTGAGAAGGGAAAGAGCACAAGGATCTCTGCATAGTTAACGAGACGAAGAAAGAGCTAGGTGACTTCTGGCAGAAGGAGCAAGAAGAAAGGAATATGGTTTTTTTGGGGAACAGAGGAGAAGCAGTTGGGGGTTCATTCCCTGACTGTGCCCCAGGCTGTGGGGGCCCTGCCATCTCACAGCAGCTCTCCACATATCCCTAATTCTAAACAAACTCTGGTACATAGTAACTGCAAAGTATGAGTTCCTTTAGTGAGTAAAGGGATAACCAAGACTGACTTTTCTCCTCTGAAGGAGAAGGCAAGTTTTTGTCATTGCTTGCTGTTCATTTTTAATCACAAGTTAATTTTGACAAAAGAAAAAGCACCGATGACCTCACAATCATAATGATTACTTTCGTTATTTTATATTCCATCCTAATGTTCATCTATATACATTTTTAGTTTTTATAGTTGTAATCATAATGATGAATGTAAAATTTTTATACATTTCCACTGCATATTATATGATAACAGTATAATTATAATTTTATGGTTGGGTAATATTCCACTGAATTATATGGAGAAGTTTATTTAAAGATTTCTTATTTTTATTTGTTTAGATTACTCCTTATACTTTGGTACTTTAGATGGAGCTGTAAATAACATTACCATGTACTTAGTTTTTCCTTCTGTTGAATTATTTCCTTAAGAAATAATCCCAGGCATGGAATGCTTTGGGTCAAAGGGAATGATAAATTTTTATGGCCCTTATAGTAAAAATTGTCATAAGCAAAGGTTGTAATAAAATTTCAGTGTCAGTTTCTCCTTAAAGATTCTGAAGAACAGAGGAATATTTAGCCAGTTTATAATACTTGTTGACTCTGTTTTCTGGAAAGTGTATGTCATTGGAGGCATGGCTTAAGAAGAAAGGAAAAAAAAAACAAATAAAATACAGCACTATAGCTTGGCTATTGCAGTGCTTCCCAACTTTCTTACAGCCTGAAAGCTGCAGTTCAATTCTTGTCTCTGATTTCTAGCTTTCTAGGCTCTTTGCACCTGAATATAAGGCTCTAGTGGGTTCTCAGTTAAACAAAATCAGGCATTATTAGGTAGAACATGAAGCAAGATTTCTTTTGGTTCCTTCAGAATTGGATAAAAAAGGGTAAAATTTGGTTAAGAAGGTGGATTGCTTACAATATGATTTGCATAATTGTTCAGTGGAATTAGTCAGATTCAGAGGGTCAAAATGACAGTGTAGATTTTGTTGGAATCAAAAGAACTTATATAGTCAAAGGTTTTGAAAAACAATAGCTACATTTACAAAATGTAGATTGCAACTGAGAATTAAGGACATGTGAAGGTTATGTATGAATTTAGGGCAAAATGCATGCCTCATGGAGATGTATGACATTTTTGAGTTTTTTCACAACCTTTTAGTTTATGTCTGGGTTTCTGCTTTACCCTTCCCATTGCATGGGAAAAAGTCAGTAACTGAGGTGGCAAAGATATTTATCTCCTATTGTTGCAGGAAGACAAGGCCCAACGGAAAGAAAGAGCACCCAAACACCACGTTTATAAGAGGAAGGGCTTTATTCACCAGCTGGGAGCTTACGGCATAGAAGAATTCC
>CAUYRH010055195.1:0-29819 GCA_963574655.1 Perodicticus potto | reverse complement strand
AATTGGGTTATAGCCTTCATATGAAAGCTATAAATTAGTTTCATAGTAGGGCTGAGTACATTGGATACTTTTTCTTCCATTCTTGAGATACTTTGCTAAGAAGAATATGTTCCAGCTCCATCCATGTAAACATGAAAGAGGTTAAGTCTCCATCTTTTTTTAAGGCTGCATAATAGTCCATCATGTACATACACCACAATTTATTAATCCGTTCGTGGGTCAGTGGGCACTTGGGCTTCTTCCATGACTTAGCAATTATGATTTGGGCTGCAGTAAACATTCCTGTACAAATATCTTTGTTGTAATATGATTTTTGGTCTTCTGGATATATACCTAGTAGAGGAATTATAGGATCGAATGGCAGGACTATTTTTAGATCTCTAAGTATTCCCCAAATGTCTTTCCAAAAGGAATGTATTAGTTTGCGTTACCACCAGCAGTGTAGAACTGTTCCCTTTTCTCCACATCCACACCAACGTCTCTGGGATTTTGTGATGTAGGCTAATCTTACTGGAGTTAGATGATATCTCAAAGTAGTTTTGATTTGGGATTTTGTGATGTGGGCTAATCTTACTGGAGTTAAATGATATCTCAAAGTAGTTTTTATTTGCATTTCTCTGATGATTAAGGATGATGAACATTTTTTCATGTGTCTGTAGGCCGTGTGCCTATCTTCTTCAGAGAAGTTTCTGTTCAAGTCCCTTGCCCACCCTGAGACAGGATCACTTGTTCTTTTCTTGCAAATATGTTTGAGTTCTCTGTGGATTCTGGTTATTAAACCTTTATCGGAGGCATAACCTGCAAATATCTTCTCCCATTCTGAGGGCAGTCTGCTTGCTTTACTTACTGTGTTCTTGGCTGTGCAGAAGCTTTTTAGTTTGATCAGATCCCAGTAGTGTATTTTTGATGCTGCTTCAGTTGCCCAGGGAGTCCTCCTCATAAAGTATTCACCCTGGCCAATTCCTTCAAGAATTTTCCCTGTACTTTCTTCTAGTATTTTTGTAGTTTCATGTCTTAAGTTTAAATCTTTAATCCAGTGAGAGTCTATCTTAGTTAGTGGTGAAAGATGTGGGTCCCAGTTTCATTCTTCTACAGGTTGCCAGCCAGTTTGCTCGAAAAATTTTTAAGAAAACATTAGCTGGGCAGCACCTGTGGCTCAGAGAAGTAGGGCGCCAGCCCCATATGCCAGAGGTGGCAGGTTCAAACCCAACCCCGGCCAAAAACTGCAAGGAAAAAGAAAAAAAAGAAAACATTAGCTATTGTTAAATTTGTTATAAAAAGGTAAGTTTAGAAGATATTTCTTGTGTGGAAATCAAAAAACACAATAACTCATTCTAAACAGATTTAGGGTCCTCTAGATTCCTGAAATGGTTTGAAAAAGAGCTGCATTTACATGGGATGCTTTGTAGACTCAACTGCAGTCCTGCCTTGGCCTTCAGGCTGTGGCCTCAGGGTGGGTGCAGCGGGGGCCTCCCAGTTTCCCAGTCTCCTCTCTCTCCTGTGGTTGCGTCAAGGAGGAATTTGCCTGTCTCTAGGTCCTTTTATTTCCTAACACGTGGTTTATACCTAAATAGTAAAAATGCATCTTTGTAAAATGACAATGGACTGAAAGGGTAGCACAGGAAGACATTTTGGGTGGAGTTTGGGTTCTGGCCCTGCCGAGCGTCTCACTGGTCAGCCCTGTGAATACACGTTTGTTTGTCTAGGTCAGTGGGTAAAATGTAACACAAATAAGGTGCTGTTACCATCAGATCATGGGAATAAGACATGTGCATGGTAGGAAACTGGAAAATACAAATAAGCAAAACCTTCTAAGAATTATATTCCCACTACTAAGATCACCAATGTGATCTTGCTTCATGTGTAACTTAGTGTTTATGTTCTGTGAGTAGGTTTGCTGGAACTTGTATTCTTTTCATGACTCCTTATTTAATCTGCCTTTGTCTAGTACAGGTTGGAAGACGTCTTCTTAAAGGACCATGTAAATATTTTAGGTACTATGTAATTGTGAATTCTGATACCTAATGTGGGTACTAACACATTAGATAACAGGCAGCGTAGCTGCTGTGATCAGCATTTACAGACGTGCGACACACCCTGAGCTCCTGGTTGTGGAGGACTGAGGCTGTGCTGGGCTCGGCAAGCTTCACCTCTCAGCCTGAGTGGCACGGGTCTGGGACCCCAAGCACCCCGTCGAGGGGGCCTCCTCCTCTGGACCGGCTGGACCCATCAGACCCTTTTTAGTCCATGGCAGACAGTCCCAGTCTCGGTGGTGAGCTCTGTTGGGGCTCTGGAGGAGGAGGAGGAGGCAGGCCTGAGGCTCCCAGTGTTAGCCTGAGCAGAGATCAAGGAGTTGGCCTGGTTATGAGGTGTGTGCCCTGGGGTGGGTTGTATACCCCGTATGAGGTGTGTCCCCTGCGTGAGATGTGTGCCTCTGAGCTAAGCACAAGGCTCCTTATCTTGGCCTCCAAGAGCTGAGTCGTTACTTGGGACAGCCCTTTGTTTCTGTATCTGCTTAGCTGTTGTGTCTGCTCCTAGGGGTTGCCTTGAATATTTACCACAGACAGCAGACATGCAGTCTTACTTCTGGAGTCTATATAATTCTGAAGCAGAGAGAGCCCTCTTCTTCTGAACCTGCTCTTCCCCAGGAAATAAATAAAAATAAAAATATTGACCAAGCCATAGGAGCTCTGAAATTCCTTGGTGTCATCTAACACCTAGTGAGTGATCACAGCTGTCTGTCCTAAATGTCCCTTTTTGAGAAACTGCTTATTAGAGCTGGTTGCCAAACATTGTCCACCCTGAGGGTCTTTTGTGGCTTTTTAAGTTAGTTTCCCCTTTCTTTCTTTTTTTTGCACACCCCCCATTTGTCAGAGATCAGTGTCTTTTGTCTTGTAGAGTTAGTTGTTCTGCTCAGATTAGTAGATAAGTAATGTGAGCCATGTATATAATATAAAATTTTCTACTAGCCTCATTATAAAGTGAAGAGAAGTAAGTGAAATTAATTTTTTTTTTTTTTTTTTAGGCAGGATGGTGCTCTGTTGCCTGAGCTGGACTGCCATGGCTCATTGCAGCCTCAGTGGGACTGCAGGCACCTACCTAACACCATACCCACCTAACTTTTTGTAGAGATAGGGTCTTACTATGTTGCCAAGGCTGATCTTGAACTCTTGGACTCTTGGACTCAAATGATCCTCCTGCCTCAGCCTCCTGAGGAGTTGTCACCACGCCCATCTCATTTTTCTATTTTTAGTAGAGGCTACCTCTCACTCTTGCTGGTCTTGAACTCCTGAGCTCAAGGGGTCTTCCTGCCTGGGCCTCCCAGAATCCTAGATTACAGGTGTGAGCCACCACACCTGGCCAGTTCCCAAGGAATAGAATGAGGTGAAGTGTTGCCATGGACTTCTGGTGCTAGGTCACAAAAGGTACTGTCTACCCACCCCAACTCCTGTGGGCAGTCTACTAGGGGAAGCCAGCTTCTGTGTCACAAAGACCCTCAGCCCTGTGGACATGTCTACACGTCCACATGACAAGGAATTCGGGCTTTCTGCCAAAACCCAGCACCAGTTTGTCAGGTACGTGAGCAGCTGGCTGGGTGGCAGGCCCTGCAGCCCACACCAGGGCCTTGAGAGAACTACACCCCATGTCCCTGACCCCAGGGGCTGTGTGGTGTCAACCAGAAGGAGATGACTGGTGTTGTCTGTATCAGGACGGTCACTGAGCAGATCCACAGCTAAGTGTAGTGTTTTCCTAAATTTCTATTGAAATTTTAGAGATTGATTTGTTAACGTTCTAAGTTTTTTCAAGTGACTTTTTTTTTTTTTTTAAACTTCAAAGTATTAAGGGGGTACAAATGTTTTGGTTACATGGATGTCTTTTATAATGCTTACATCGGGGTTCTTAGTGTGCCCACCATCTAAATAGGGTTCCTTGTGCCTGATGTTCAGTGTTTTAAATCATGTCAAGTATATACTGCCAAAGTCACAAAAGCAAGGTCTATGAAAAGAAGTCTACCTGGAGGCGCCCATAGTTCAGTGGGTAGGGTGCCGGCCACATATACTGATGCTGGTGGGTTAGAACTCAGCCTAGGCCAGCTAGTCAACAATGACAGCTGCAGCAGAAAAATTGAAGCTGGGCATTGTGGCAGGTGCCTGTAGTCCCAGTTACTTGGGAGGCTGAAGCAAGAAAATTCCTTATGCCCAAGAGTTTGAGGTTGCTGTGAGCTGTGACGCCACAGCGCTCCATCCAGGGCGACATAATGAAACTCTGTCCCCCACCCCCACGCCCCCCCAAAAAAAGTACCTATCTCACTTTTTTTTGTCTTGCCCTTCCCTTTTTTTCTATAGGAAGTAAAATTTTTTGGACTTTTTTTTTTTTTGAGACAGTCTCACCCTGGGTAGAGTGCCATGGTGTAATCACAGCTCACAGCAATCTCAAACTCCTGGGTTTAAGTAATCCACTTACCTCATCCTCCTTGGGTAGCTGTGGCTATAGGTATGCACTTACTCTCCCCCCCGACCCCCCATTTCTGGGAGAGATGGGGTCTTGCTCTTGCTGATCTTGAACTCCTGATCTCATGAGAATCCTCCTGCTTCAACCTCCCAGAGTGCTGTGATGACAGCTGGGAGCCACTGTGCCTGGCATCACCATTCGATGCTTAATACCTTTATTAATTTACAATTAACATATAATAAAATTTACCTACTTAGGCTCAGCACCTGTAGCTCAAGCAGCTAGGGCACCTGCCACATACACCAGAGCTGGTGGGTTCAAATCCAGCCCAGGCCCGCCAAACAACAATGACAACTACAACCAAAAAATAGCCGGGCATTGTGGAAGAGAATCGCTTAAGCCCAAGAGTTTGAGGTTGTTGTGAGCTGTGACACCACAGCACTTTACCCAGTACCACACTTGAGACTCTATTTCTCTAAATAAATAAAAAATAAAATTTACCCACTTAAAACACATAGTTTAACTACTTTTGGAGAATGTATATAGTTGGAAAACTACTACCACAGTTAAATTGTAGAATAACTTCTGTCAGCCTAGAAGATCCTTGTGCCCCTTGTTTTCCTTCTGTCAGCCTAGAAGATCCTTGTGCCCCTTGTTTTCCTTTGTTGTCTGTTTTACTTGTGGTTTTGGAATAGTTACAGATTGACAGGAAGTTGCAGAAATAGTAGTCCCAGGTTCCCCTCTCCATTTGCCACAGCGCAGTGTCAGCTGACAGCCTTACTCAACCTGGGCATCGTCAGCGTGCCCCCAGTCCTGTGTCTGTCAGCAGGTCACAGGCAGATGTGTGCCCTTGACACAGCCCCCACGTGGCCCCTTCTGGCCCTGTCTCTGGCTGTGCGATGTCTGTGGGGGCGCTGTGTCACAGAGTCACTGTGTCGCTGAGTGTGTGGTTTGGGTGGAGCCCTGTTGCAGGACTTGGTTTGGGGGACTGTGCAGGGGTTCCCCTGTTCTGTTAGGAGTAACGGTCCTGTGTGTGAGCATGTCCAATAGTGAGGCACTGTCTGGTGGGCGCATGTTGGGGTTGTCAGGGCCATGAGCGCCACAGCATGGTACAGGGCTCCTGACTGCACCCTGCAGCCTTGCCCTTGTTTTTGTTTTAGCTGCTCTAGGAAGTGTGCAGTAACGTCTCACGTGGTTTCACTTCCATGTCCCTGATGGCTTGTGGTGTTGAGCCTCTCCCATGTGGCGCTCACCACCGTCTTCTGAATGTCTGTCATCGTACCCATTTTCTTTCTTTCTTTTTTTATCGAGACAGAATTTCACTATGTCGCCCTCGGTAGAGTGCTGTGACATCACAGCTCACAGCAACCTCCAACTCTTGGGCTTAAGGGATTCTTTTGCCTCCCCAAGTAGCTGGCTGGGACTACAGGCAACTGCCACAACACCTGGCTATGTTTTGGTTGTGGTTGTCATTGTTGTTTAACTAGCCCAGCCCAGTTCAAACCCACCAGCCCTGGAGCATGTGGACAGTGCTGTAACCACTGCGCTACGGACCCTGTGCCCATTTTCTGATTGGAACGTTTATCTGTTGTTCCGTGGAGTCCTTTCCTCTCCAGATAAGCCTGTTGTCTGACTTGTAGTTACAAATATTTTTCCCTGTCTGCAGCTTCCCTTTTCAGAAAACCCTTTAAACTTGGTCTTTTACAGAGCAAAAGTTTTTTAATTTTGTTGAAGTAATTTATCAGTCTTTTTCTTTTACAAATTGTGCTTTTGGTGTCATGTCTAACAACTCTTGGCCAAGACTTAGGTCATAAAGACTTTTCTGTTTTTTCTGGTTTGTATAGGTTTTTCTAGTTTTGTTAGCTCTGAGCCTATTTTATTTTCATTTGGAGCCACTATAAACAGCACCTTGTTTCTGTGTCCATGTGCTCATTTAGTAGTAAGTAGAAGTAGGGTGGGGTTTTGTGTGTTGATATTCTTTAGCCTTGCCAAAGTCTTTTATTTCTATAAGTTTTTGGTGGATTCTTTATCATTTTTCTATACAGAAAATCATGTCACCATTAGAGATGGTTTTATTTTGTTTCTTCCTTTCTGATCTGTATGCCTTTGAGTTTTGTCTTTCCTTGGTGCCTCGGCCAGGGCTGCCAGGACACTGTTGGATACCAGTGGCTGTAGTGCAGTGCACACCTGGACTTCTCAGGAAGGAAGCGCTCAGCTTCTCACTCCTGCACGTTGGTGCAGGTTCTGTGCAGACACACTGTCATGTGGAGGACGCTGCCCGCACCTGTGTTGCTGAGAATTTTTATCCTGAGTGTTGAATGCTATCAAATGCTTTTTCTGTACCATTTGTTAGTTTGTGTAATTGTTTTTCTTTGCCTTGTTAACCTGGTAGATTACATTGGTTGATTTTCACACCTTGAGCCATCCTGCCTATCCCAGTCCATTATTTGTTAACATAAGTGTAGGTACCTGCCATGTTTTGAGGCCCACTTTATGCTGTGCCCATTTTTCTCTTCTTGCTTCTCACACTTGAAGACACTGCAGAGATCACTCCATAGTCACTGGTCTGCTCCAGCTTTGAGGTGGGGGTCTGGTGGGATGCCGGCACAGCCCGGAAGTGGGCTTGGTGCGGGGCACTCTCTGAGGCAGCAGCCCCTGCGGTGGGGCTGCTCTGGGTGAGGTGGCCATGAGGGCAGGATGCAGAGGGGTTGTGCCCAGCACGGCAGGCTGCTTCCATCCCCCGACGTGTCCTCGCCACACACCCCTGTGAGCACCCAGCGCCTCTCGAGCCCTGTTGTCTCTGTGCCCGCATCCACTCTGATGTCTGTGCTGCGTTTCATGCCTTCTTTTCATCACTTTTGGTCTGTATGGTGATTCCTTTGGGGGTCAGACAAGGGTTATCCTTACTTGTTGTCTCAGTTTCTCTTTATCCTTATGTCCACGCTCTGAGCTCTGCAGCCAGCGTGTCCTGTTGAGTCTCATGCTGAGAAGCCCTGAGCTGCTACCCAGCTGTGTCCATGTCACTCTGTCCCCAGCAGATCCAGGCAGGGTGTGGGGGCCCCTTCCTCTGAGCCAGGCCCACTCGAGGGGGCATGGTGCTGTGGACACTCAGAGATGCCTCTCCCTTTGTGAGGCTCTACAGACTGCAGTTGCTGTCACTTGTGAACTGCTTGCTCTTACTGGAAATGCAGCACCCTACGGAGCCCTCCGACTGAGGTATGCAGCGCAGATCCCCTTGCACCTACTTGGTCGCCCAGCTGTCTTCCCCAGCTAGCACCGTCAGGCTCCTGGAGGTTTGTTGCCGCACATGCAGCCCCGGCACTGCACTCTGTGCTTTCAGAAATCTGTGTAAATCTGCAATGTGTTTTTTCCCCACAGTGTGTGTGGGAGTCGCTCATGTTGTTCCTTGTTTTCTCTGCTGTGTCGTGGCCCCTGCTGGCTCTGTGCTGTCCTGTCACAGACCTGACTGCCATGCACATCCCGGGCTCCTCTGGCTGCTCTGCGCGTCACTCCATGAGGGTCCGTGGCCAGACCCTCATTGCTGGTTGCAGGCCATGTTTGTGTGCAGTTTGAGTGGACAATGCCGGATCTGCAGTGGCTGCGTAACTCCTGTGGGAAGGTGCTGACCCTCTCTGCCTACCTTCTCACAGAGGTGCGGCTTCTTATTTGGGTTTCGTTTGCATTTGCTTGATTCCTAGTGAAGTCAAGAGTGTCCCGTCTGTGTGCCATCAGTCTGTGTCCACTGGTGTCTTGTGAATGAGAGCTGTTTGTCTGTCATGTGTGCAGGATGTGCTCTCTCCTGTGAGAAGATGCCCTTTCAGGCTTCTCTTGCCAGCAATGGGGAGGCGGGGGCAGGCGGGGGCAGGCGGGGGCAGGGAGTGTCGCTGGAGCCCAGGAGTCTAAAGCTGCTGTGAGCTGGGCCAGTGACACAGCACTCTACACAGGGCAACAGAGTAAGACTGTGTCTCACAAAAAGAATACCTACTCTTACTCAAGATGTATTTTGAATCAGAATTTTCAAACATTTTCTCTGTGGTTAGTGTTTTTATGTATTGGGTAAAAGGTTTTTCTTTACCTGAAGATTGTGAGTTACTTTGTATGCTTTTGTCTAGTAGGCTGATGGTTGTGCCTACTAGTTGTGTGTGAGGTGGGAGCCAGGTGTACTTTCCCTGACTTGGCCCCTGACCCCTGACCCCTGACCCTTGACCCTTGACCCTACGCAGCACATTGTCCTTCATATTCAGCAGGAGTACTGCTCACACATTTTCCTTTTGTCCCGGAATATTGGAAGGACACGGACCCATGGTTTGACTTGGTAAAATTGACAGTTTTTGTTGCTATATTAAAGGTCACACAGGTGACAGTAGTGGGCTTTGTTGCAATTTTGTGACTCAGGGACTGGCTCAGGGCCTCCCACTGGGCCCCATGTCCTATACCACTGTGAACACAGTGTTGACCTCACAGACCCCTGAATGGGTCCATGGACAGTGCTGTGAGAACTCCTGCCCCAGTGGGCCAGAGGGGAAACCCACAAGGTGGCCAACAGAGACACGTGCGTGGGGCCTGTGTTCCAGGGAAGCTGCGTTAAAGGCACTGAAAATGCCACGTCCCCACTCCAAGCGTTAAAATAATAAAGCACATTTGAGCTCCCAGCTTTGCAGCAGAAGTGGGTCTGGCCTGAGACAGTGTCCTGCTGACCCGGCAGCAGTACAGCCTCAGGAAAAGTGATGGGAGGGTCATGTGGATTTTCTGCTTGAAAATACCTTTAGTGCGTTCTTACTCCAGTTGACTATGTGGCTGAATTGAATATTTCAGCCTGGAAGTAATTTTCTCTGGCCTCTGTCCCTCTGCTGTCCCTTGGTGGCGCTTTGTTCAGAAGTCATACATCCTGTCTTCTGTCAGTCACTCAGGACCCTCCAGAAGCTTTCAGAGTGTGTGGGGTCTTACCATTTTTAGCCCTCGGTCAGACTATTTAGAGAGTCATCTCTTACGATGTTTTCTTTTGTTTTTCTGATAATGTTTCTGCCTGTGTGTGATGGTAGGCTTTCTGGAGATTGGTTCTCTAGGACTTGTTCTACCTATTTTTCAATTTATGAGTCTTTTATTCTCTTAGTAAATTTTTCTGGATCCCACAGAAACCAAGAGTTGTTTCTCATACTGGTTTCCCTTTGTAGCCTCTTTCTGTTTTGTGGACCCACATCTTAAATCTCTCTGGATAGACTGTTGGGATCTGTAAGTTTTCTCTGCTCTGAACCCTGTCCTTGTCATTGTCTCCCTTGAGCTGGTCTTTTCTTGTTCTCTGACAACCCTTCTCTTTGTGGTCACAGCTCAGGGCACCTTGGGCGGCTGGGGGCTTCCTTGGCTGCTGATGTGCATGGGTGGCCCTGGGCAGCCAGCAGTGTCAGACCTATGAGGTCACTTGTGTGTTGAGCTCCATAGCACTGCCCCAGCCACAGGGCGCTTCAGAGGCTGTGAGTTTTCCAACTGCTTCCATTCTAAGCACTTGTCTGTCTTAGAAAAATTTGTAAAAGACCATCAGTTGTTGGAACCATCTTTTCTCCTTTGCTGTTAGAAAGTTGCTCTTGCGTGATTTCTCTGTCTCTGTTTGTGGGGAGGGGGCTCTGGGGTATCAGGAGGCTCATGGTGGTCTTTGGTCTGCAGCCTGACGGGGGCCTCTGAAGGGTGGGGCCACAACATGACCTGATGGCTGTGTGTGCATGTGTGTGTACACAAATGTGCACGTTTGTGCCTGCTCGCTGCCAAAGCTGAGGTCAGAGGTGGGTATGCTCCTCTCGCCTCTGGAGCTACTGTGTTAATGTAAAAGCCAGATGAAATGTGAGGCTCCAACTTGGAAGACTTGACAGAAGGGGAGGTACCTCGTGAACCACGTGAGCCCTGGCAGGCAGAATGGTGAGCAGGGAGCAGCCGTCATGTGTAAGTGCTTGTTCTGTCCCTGCTGATGAAAGAGAAACATAGCCTGGGTGGTGTATAAACAGAAATTTATTTCTTCCAGCTCTGGGGGCTGAGACACCAAGATGGCCCCGGCCAATGAGGTGAGGGCTATGCCCTACTCGAGAGGAGCCTTGTGACCCAGCCGCCCTGCGCACCTATCCTTAATACTGGACTGTCACACGGGGTGTTGGGCTACAACATAGGCTTTGGGGGACACAAACCTTAGAGTCTGTCTTGTGATGTTGAACCTCTGGCCTTGGCCAATGTGTCTGGGGGTGGAAGGCTGGCCACCCACACTAGGACAGGTGGCCAAAAACTTCAGCTGGCCCCTCCCTCCTCATGGCAGATGGAAACCTCACAGCTCCTATGCCCTCGTGGGAGAAGAGAGACAGGCCTCAAGGAGGGCCCAGCATATGCTGGGTGTGTGGAGTCTGGCCCATCTGGATGGAGGAGTTAGACAGGGACCACAGGGGCATCTGTCCTATGGCTCTGCTCCCTTCATCCTCTCTCCCCACCTACTGCACCCCTGCATGGGCCTCCCCACACAAGTCTGTGCACAGAGTGGCCAGTCAGTTGTGCAGCTCTTGTTCTGAAATAGAGGACGATATGTGTGAGGCAGAACCTCAGCCTCGGCCACCAGGATTCATTTATCCTTTACGCATGGCTGATCTGTACAAGGCAGGAGTTACTGTAAAAAATCCTTCAAATAAAAACATGTTACTTAGAACTTGGCCTTGGGTGATACAGGCAGAGCCTCGCCGCTGCTCTGCACCCCCCGGTGCCAGGGAGAATTGTTACCTCCAGGTGCTGTTTGCTGTGCTGTGTGCCCTGGCCCTCCGATCGCCCTCCCTCAGAGTAGACAGGCCTCAGTGTTAGCAATTGTCCCTGGCAGTCCTGTTGGGGGATTTTATTGCACATGAGGGTGTAAAGAAAGGCCCTGAGCATCCAGGCCCTCTCCTTACAGACACTCCCTCCCTCAGGTTTCAGCTTTGAGCCACAGAAGAAAGGGAACCCTTGGGTTGACCTCTTGGATCTAGAATTAGTTCCTGCTTTTAGAACCAGCACTTAGGCATGACAGTTCTTGGGGAAGGGTAGGGCTCTTTGCCCTTTTTCTTCCACCGAAGAAATGACTGTGACTCCAGAGCTGACCTGAGCGAGGACTCTGCACCTGTCAGTCACCCTTCCTCCTCCCCTTAGGCCTCTGCGGTCAAGTGCCCTCAGAGTGGGGTGGAGGGTGGCCCCGACCACATCCCTCTGGGTTCCATTTGTGTTTAAACAGTAACTAAACAAGCTGGTGGTTGGTGGAAATATTAACTTGTATGAGGGAGAGCAGCTGTTGCCCTGGGTGCACTTAAAGCCCTGCTCCAGGCTGGGCACAGTGGCCTGTGATCCCAGCACTCTGGGAAGCCACGCAGACGGTGGCTTGAACTCAGCCTGAGCAAGGGTGAGACCCCGTCTCTACTAGAAACAGAAAAACCAGTGGGTGTCATGGTGGTGCCTGTAGTCTCTGCTACTTGGAAGGCTGAGGCAGGAGGATCGCTTGAGCCCAGGAGTTTGAGGTTGCTGTGAACTGTGATGCTACAGCACTCTAGGGTGACAGTGAGACTGTGTCAGAAAGCCTTGTTCTGTTAAAATATTGTATGAGCTACATTTGGTGAAGTTTTAAGTATTTTCTCTTTTTTGATTTAAATCTCTGTTAACGTAGATAATACATTATTTCTCTGTGCTTGGTTAGGAGTCCATGATATTTCTGGGGAGTTTCAGTT
Organism: Perodicticus potto; assembly: GCA_963574655.1. Classification (NCBI taxonomy): domain Eukaryota; kingdom Metazoa; phylum Chordata; class Mammalia; order Primates; family Lorisidae; genus Perodicticus; species Perodicticus potto. Next base: position 17,649 of record CAUYRH010055195.1, on the reverse strand, counting down.
TTCACGTAGTTTGGCTGATATCTGAGAGGAGAATGCTGCTGTCACTTTCATTCTAGGAGTGAGAGTCGCCCTGGGTGAAGAGGGCTGAGTGTCTTAATCTAAGTCATAGCTGGCTCTTCAACAGCACAAGGGTTAAGGGCGTCGACTTTTAGCACAGTCAGAAGTCCTCCTATAACCTTTGATTCCCCCAAACAAGCCTTACCGATAACAAAGAGAAGAAAGGCGGGCAAGATGACTTGCACCTGTACTCCCAGCACTCTGCGAGGCAGAGGCAGGAGGATCCCGTGAGCCCAGGAGTTCCAGGCTGCAGTGAGCTGTGAGGACACCACTGCACTCCAGCTTGGTCAATGAACTGGAAGTGGATCGACCTCCAAGTCTCAGTCTGCAGGCGGCTTCATGCTGAGCAGGCTGAGGAGGCCCACTGTTGTCCGCACTTCGCCTGTGTTGTTCGAGGGTCAACTGTACTCACATCCACCTCTTTTCTTAAGTCTTTTTTTCCTGAGTTTTGAGAATTACCTGTGTCCTTACAACCCTCCTTTTCTTGTTCAGCCCTTGTCAGATGTTACTGTGTGGGGCAGGGTGTAAGTGTAGGTTTGGTCCAGAAGGTATGTGTGCTCCGGGGACTGCCTGCTGAGACAGAGCCTCAAGCAAGAAGCACAACTGGGCAGCAGAGGTCAGCAGGTGTCCAGCGGCCTTTCCCTTTTGTGAGCCCGTCTCATGCTGCCAGCGGCTGTGGAGAGGCACAGGCAAGGCTGCCAGGTGGTTGGCAAGGCCCCTGAGCTCTGCACCTCTTGTCAGGGAGTGGGCTGGTGTCTTCTCCAGAGGAGTCTGCATGCTGGGCTCCTGCTGCCCCATAGCATGTGAGCGGGAGCAGTGGCCGTCCTGTCTGGGGATGTGGGAGCTGCTTCTCCTGGACTTGTACCTGGTCACCGTGCTGTGTGCATGTCTCCAGTCCCAGCCTGCAGACTCCCTCCTCCTGCGCTGTGTCAGTGTTCAGCCTTGGGCCTGGCTCAGTCCCCGATTTCTAGGGCTGCTTTCATTGACTGGAGGATTATGAGTTTAAAGTAAACTTCTAAACACCTAAAAGTAAGGGGATGTACAGCACCCTCACTGTCTGACCAGGAATAGCCAAGCACCTTCCTTCAAAGAGACTGCCAGCTGGGGACGACGTTCGATAGGCACTTGTCACATTGTGGTCAGCTATGGAACACAGTGATCAGGAAGCCCCAGAAGCCAGGCTGAGGCAGCCTTGGAACTTTCTAGAAAAGAGGACCCCCAGCCACAGAGACTGCCCTGTTTTGGCAGCTCTATAGGGCAGCTGCAGCCTTTCCCCAGGCTTAATAGCAAATGTCTGGCACTGGGTATGGAGGGGGCGGCCCAGCAGCCCTTCACTCTTTTAAAGCACCCATGGGAAGAGCCCAAACCCTGAGCCTGACTTTGGGGTAAGGACCAACCCCCAGGGTTTCCCTGGGAGGTGAGGGGGGCCGGTTGTCTAACCTCATTGCTCCCTTTGGTGGCCTGGCCCACTTCATGACGGAGGGAGAAGCTGACCAGCCCTATGCCAGGTTGCCGGGGGGAGCAAACAGATGGTGACCAGAGGGTCCTGGGGGACCTGGGCAGTTTCTGGGAGGGCTGAGGTGAGCAGGTTGGTGGAGGGGAGCATAGCATCCGAGGCCCCTGGCAGATGGGGGTATAGGCAGAAGGCAGGATGCCCAGCTCACTTCCAGAATCTCAGCCACACCTCACCAGTAGTCCGAGTTCCATCACCTGGATGTGGAGAGTACTTGGAACCTCCCATCTCTGCACAGCAAGGGTGCTGGTGTGCTGGGAAACTGCGGCTAGGCTGTTTGTGCCCACATGCTGAGCTCAGACACAAGGGTCCTGGGAGGGAAGTGGTCCCAGAGGTCTCTGCCTTCATCATCAGTAACACGTCCTGAAGGTGTGTTAAGCGTCTCTGGACACCACAGTCATATCTGAGATTCGAGGAAGTGCCATGTGGCACAGGCTGCCTAAAGCACCTGCTGGTGTGTGCACCCCTTTCACTCTGGGGCAGGCGAGCGGGAGCACCTTACTTGGGAGTGGTCCCATGTAATTTGCTGGTTGATGTTTCACAAAACTGGGTGTCTTGGGAAGTGTCTTCTGATGAGCAAGGACAGCTGCCCAGGGTTCTGGAGAAGGGGGCCCAAAGGAAGCACATTCTGAGGTCTCCATCCTGATGGCATTGCCAGCTTTGTGGTTTGCAGACTTTTCAAAAATGGTGGGTTTGCCATCAAGGGCTACCCAGGAGACCCTCAGGTGACACCCTCTGCACTCCACGTGCACTTGGAAAAGTTATCTCTGCCACCAGTCATGGGCTGGGGGGCAGCTTTCCCAGCATGGGGGATGGGGACCTCAGAACTTGCCCCTGGGCTGAAAGCTCCGGTGGGGTGTAGCCTCTTGACTGTCCAGGACATTGTGACAATCAGAACGACATCACTGCTCCCACTTGTCCCCAGGGCTTGCTTTCTTTCTTTCTTTCTTTTTTTTTTTTTAAAGGCAGAATCTCACTCCATCACCCTAGGTTAAGTGCCTTGGCGTTAATCACAGTTCACAGGACCCTCAAACTCCTGGACTCCAGTGATCCTCTTGCCTCAATCTCCCAACTAGCTGGGAAACACAGGTGCCACCACAACACCTACCTAGTTTTTTTCTGTTTTTAGTAGAGACAGGGGCTCGCTCTTGCCCTGGCTGGTCTCAAACTCCTGAGCTTGGGCAATCCACCTGCCTCAGCCTCCCAGAGTGCTGACGTGAGCCAGCTGGCCATTGCACCTGGCCAGCTTCTGTTATTTTTAGAGATAATTGGGTTTTGGAAGTTAGGGTACAGCAGTTTGGGAAATAAACTATATTCTTTACACTGTTCTGTTTTTGTGGCGAGAAAGCCACCTTTCCAAGGAAGGAGAGGCTGGGACAGGGAGAACGCATCAGCCTTGGAGTGAGAGGGGCTTGGGACTCTATTCTACTAGAGAGCAGTGGCAGCCAGCGCAGGGACACTGACACGGCCACTGGAGCTGTGGTGATGCCCATGCATCCTACACTCTGACCATGCTGGGCTGTTCCCGTGTCCTGCTTGGCGGTCCATAGATCCTCGTCCAGAAATAGGGTAATTGACTCTCCCATGACCACTCCTGGATTTTTCCATCCTGAGAGCAGGAAGCCAGAGTTTTAACAGATTTCACTCCAAATAATCCTTAAATTTGTGCCCAAGCATTGGCCCTGAGTTCCCAGACAGTTGTGAGCTTCCTCAGGGTTCCCTGAGCCACCTGCGGCAAGGCCATTTCTCCAGGCTGAGACCTTCCAGGTTTGTGGGGAAACTTGGAGGAGAATGTAGACTCATAGTCTCAAGGAAAGAGAGTGAAAACCAGCTCTGGCCATTAGAGAGTGTGGACGAAACAGCCTCCTCACCTGCACTGTGGGTGGAATGTCAGGAAGTAGACACATTGGTCAGCCTTGGCCCTATCCCCTGCAAAACCATAGGTGTGTTCTTAGACCCAGACAATACTTGGTGAGATTTCATCAGTTACTATAGAAGAATGAGGCAGGTTCTTGCAAAGATGTCAAAGTGTCTGATACATGGAGCAAGTGGATGCCCTGAGTGACCTGTGCAGAGTTGCACTGGAGCCTGGGGAAGGAGCTGTCTCTCAGAAGTGTGTTTGAAGAAGCCACACTTAGAGGTGACAGGTCATTCGGGGCAGCAGTTGCTTCCTCCAGATGAGTGCAGTGGGGTGTAAGTTTGAGGGAGAGGGCTGTCATCTATAGTTTACATGAGGTGTGTTCTGCCCATTTAGGAAGGTGACATAAATAGAGAAGCAGTGGCTTTGGGAAAGGTTGGGTGTGACGCGGTCCTTGTTCCTCCTATGAGTGCAGCAGAAAAGCTTCCCACCTGGCGGGTGGGAAGCAGATGCCCTTGGATGTCCGTGCTGGACGTGGCCTGCTCACCTTACCGCAGCCACGGAGGAGATCTGGTTAAGGTCAGAGAGGAGGCTGGGTGCACAGACAGGGTTTTCTGCTGGTAGGGTGGGTGCTGTGGGAACCTTTTAGGGTCTGCGCGCCCTAGGGCTGTTCTCTAGTTTCTGGTACCTAGCCCTGGGTTGACTTAGCAACTAGTGCTCTAGGGGCTGGCTGGCAAGGGAAGGGTACAGTCTCTCCTTGGCCAGTAAGTAAGCTTTGTAAGGTGCTGTGTTGTAAAGTACAGAAAATAAACACCTGATCAATACAGCATGTGTCCTGCGATTTACCCAAGCCCCCAGGTGGGGGGTCTGGCTCCATAAGCATGAGCTAGGACTGGGAGCCGCCAGGCACGCTCCAGGAACTCCCTTGGAGAAGCCACTGCCTCTTCTCCAGCACTGTGTGTGGGAGAAGTTAGCTGTTCCGTAAAATCCAGAGCTCTGGTCTTGACTTTTTTTCAGCTGAGGGTAGAAGCTGCCCCAGGGTGAGTGGCATTGGCAGCCCCCACTGGAGGGTGGTGGTGTGGTCTGCTCCACCCTGTCCTGGAGATGCTTTCTGCAGAGCCCCCTGGGGCCCAGGAGGAGGCGCTACTGACCCCACCCTGAATGTAGCCGTGGCCTTGTGAGCCCCCCTTTTTGTCACCTTGAAATGCTTGCCCCCAGTGTGCCTCTGTTCCTCTTGCTGTGACCCCCTGGGAGGCACTTTCCTAGAGGACCCTGGTCAGGACGGTGACCTCGACTGGTTCCCCTAGCTCAGGTTCTCGCCTTCTCTTCTCTCTTGAAGCAGCCACTTGATGACGAGGCCATGGTGCTGTAAATGAAGACCAGGTGAGCGGAGCAGAACGATGCCCAGGGGTGGGCGCTCTAAAACCCCACAGCAAGAAGAGTTTCCCCTCAGCAACGACATGGTCGAGAAACAAACTGGGAAAAAGGTAAGGCTGTGCTGTCCTCCCTCAGCATACACTGTGCTTCTTGTCCCTGGACTTGGGCTTGTCACCTACAGTGAGGCCATCAGACGTTTGACTGCTGGAGACATTGCCTGCAGTTTGGCTGTTTCTAAGTGAGGCCATAGCAGTGCCGAGTCCTGGCATGCATGTGAATTGTGGCAGTGTCCTGGGTGTACTCAGCCCAGTAGGTACTCCCCTGGGGAGATGCTCCAGCATCACTCAGCTCATTTATTTAGTTCTGGCTCTGTGCGCATAGACAGGTCTGGTGCTGCTCTGACAGGAGCAGGAGTGTGCTGTCCAGCCACTGCAGTGTGGAGCACAGGGACACACAGAAGGGTGCATGCGGTAGGGAGGCCTGAGGGGGCTGGGTTGCACGAGGGTTGGGACAGACACACTCGGCCCAGCACAGGAGGCGCGGCCTAACACGAGGATGCATGAGATTTAGGGCAAGCTTGGGGCCTGTAGAGTGAAAAGGGGCGAGGACGTCATTTTTCCTATGGATCCCTTGCTGGTGGCTGATAGTCTAAGGTGTGAGGACAATTTCTAGTTGCTGCGTTGATCTCATCTTCCCCCAGCTCACTGGGCGGGGTCGTGGAACTGGTACCGGCAGGGGGCCTGCTCCGCAGGTCTGCTGAGCCCTGAGCAGGTGAGGGTGGTGTGCACACAGCCAGCCAGCTGCATCTTGGGCTGTCTGCACTCCCATCACTGCCTGAGGCTCTGGCTTCCCACCTAGGCCAACTGCTGCTCCTTTGGGAAAGAACCCCCAGAGAGAGCTGGAGCTATTTCCCTGAAGGGCTGGGCATGGTGTGGTTCCCCTTGAGAACTGGACTTCCTTGCTGAGGGTGTGAGCCCTGTGCTGTGCCCGCCTGGTTGCGAACCAGCAATTTTTCATGTCCGCACAATTGATACAGGTGGGAGTCCCAGGACCCTGAAACATCTGAGAACTTTGGCACCAATCTTTTTTTTTTTTTTCTTGTAGACACAGAGTCTCGCTTTATGGCCCCCAGTAAAGTGCTGTGGTGTCTCTTGCCTCAACCTCCCGAGTAGCTGGGATCACAAGCGCCACAATGCCCGGCTATTTTTTTGTTTTGCAGTTCAACTGGGGCCAGGTTTGAACCTGCCACCCTCGGTATGTGGGGCCAGCGCCCTCCTCGCTGAGCCACAGGCGCCGCCCATTTTGGCACCATTTTTGTGCTAGAGTACTCTAGGAGCAAAGATGTCTGAGTCCTGCCCCTGGAGGCCCAGAGCGTATGTGCAGAGCTTGTGAGTGAAACAGCTTGTACTGGGTCATTGCCCGGCACCTTGTCTGAGTCCTGCCCTTGGACGCCCAGAGTGTGTGCGCAGAGCTTGTAAGTGAAGCAGCCTGCACTGGGCATTGCCTGGCAGCTGTTAGGATGGAGCTAGTGGTGATGAGAGTGGGGAATGCTGCCAGCCCTCAAGGCAATGAGGAGGAGTTGTCTGCCACACTGGTGCTTGTGGTTGTCCAGGCTGACTGACAAGCATGCAGTCTCAGATCTTCACTGAGGAGGCGATGTTTCTTAGCTGTCTGACACTCATGATGCCAGAACTTGGGCAGAGCTATGTGCACCTGGGCGTGCAGGGGAGGGGTCCAGGCAGGTAGGAGCGCAGAGGCTGATTTTCAGAGGGGAGGTGATGGCAGCCACCTCAGAGGGAGGCTGGAGAAGGCAGCTGCTGCTGGTGCCCTGGCTGACAGCCACCCCCTGCAGCGAGCTCCAGGCAGATTTGAGCTATTTCCCCGTCTGAGCTGAGCTGCCTGCCAGTGTGGACATAGCTGTGTTCACTCATCTGCCGTGGGAGGTGCATGGGTCTGACTTAGGGATTTTTTTTTTTCCCCTGTTGTTTTCTGTGCTGCCCATAATAAAGCCAGACACTTGTCGTCATGGTATCCTTCAGTGCTGAAATGCATGTCTCACGGGCCAGAAGCTTGGACAGAATGCTGGGACGCACACTCCTGGTCCCAGCTGTGGGTTGAGATGCACGCTTCACGGGTTGAGACACCAGGCACAGGGCTCTGGGGATGGGTGTGGCAGGGCATTTTGTCAGGGGGTGCCTGACACAATTTCCGTCAAACTCACCTTTTCTTAGATAGTTTCCTGTTATCAAAAGCATGTTTTTAGATTTTTCCAAAAGAATTGTGATCTGAGTGATGTACTTGTGGGTAGCAGAGACAGGGCACCTGTTCTGCAGGGAGTTGACCTGGTAGTTCTCTGTGTTCTGTGACATCCGAAGCTCAGGGGCTCTGCCAGGGTCTGCCTCAGGCCCCACTGCAGCATGAAACGTCCAAGCTGGAAGTGGCCCTGGCAAGACCCCCCATCCCGCTTTGTCTTTGAGGGTATTCTCAGCCCCAGAATCGGGAAGGGTAGCTGTGCTGTTCCTGACCCCCATCCCTGGCCACCCTCTAGAGACATCAGAGTACTGTGTGGAGTGGAGATGCACAGATAGCCTCTCAGCCTTGACTTTCGCTTGACCGTTACCAGAGAGTGCTGTCTAGCTGTCGTCTGCCGAACACTAAGGCCCTTGTTGGGAATGCACATCCTCAGGCTTGCGCAGACCCATGGGGGGGCAGCAGTGCTGAGGTGGGCAGTGCCTCCGTGTTAACAAGTCTCCAGGTGGCAGATCTACCAGTCTGAGAGTCCCATCTCGGTGGAGAATCCCAGTCTGTGGCTAGGGGTGGGCCCATGGCTAAGAGTGGCTGCATCGAGGTGCACGGGGAGGGGCTGGCAGGGGCATGACTAGTATGGCCTTGGCTTCCTCCCGTGGTCTCAATGTGGCCACAGGTTCCATCCCCCCACGTGGGAGGAACCGGTGTCTGATGGTGAGACCTCAGAAGGGCGGAGGCAGCCTGGCCCAGCCGTGTCCCAGATGCATCTCTGGAGAGTGGGTGTCTGCCTCTGGGATTTCTGTCTGTCTCTCTACTAGGGCAGAGAAGGAAATAGGGAAATGTCGCTGAGGAAGCAGGATGTGCCAGGCTTGCGTCCTCTTCTGCTCCCAAACCAGCCCTGGAGCTGAGAGGACAGGAGGCGCTCCCCAGGAGCGTGTGGAGACTTCTGCTGACTTGTTGGTGCGGGCTTTCTCCACCCCTCTGTGTCCAGCCCCTTGCACCATACCACCTGCACCACCCCCTGACTCCATCACTCCTCCCCACGGAATGCGTAAATTCAAGACCCATCTGCTGTCCTGGTCTCCTCCCTCCAGAGGGTGGCTCTGAAGGAAGGGTTCTGTCACTGTTCCCAGCCTCTCCTATGTGCTGTCAGCACTCCACACCTGCTAGTATCACTGTAGGCACCGCAGTTTCCCAGTGACATTCAAGGAGCACAGGTCCTGCCAGGTGCAGTGGCTCCCATCTGTAATTAATCCCAGCAGTCTGGGAGGCTCTAGCAGGTGGATCCCTTGAGCTCAGGAGTTTGAGAAGAGGCTGAACCAGAGTGAGACCTCCATCTGTACTAAAAATAGAAAAACTAGACAGGTATTATGGTGGGCACCTGTAGTCCCGGTACTTGGGAGGCTGAGGCAGGAGGATCGCTTAAGCCCAGGTGTTTGATGTTGCTATGAGCTGTGATGCCACGGCATTCTACCCAGGGTGACAGTGAGACTTTGTCTCAATTTTTTTTTTTTTAATCATATGAAAATTCAAAGGACCAGCCTTAGTGCCCATAGCTCAGTGGTTAGGGTGCCAGCCACATACAGTGGGGCTGGCAGGTTCAAACCTGGCCGGGCCAGCTAAACAACGACAACTACAACCAAAACATAGCCAGGCATTGTGGCGGGCACCTATAGTCCCAGATACTTGGGAGGCTGAGGCAAGAGAATCACTAAAGCCCAGGAGTTTGAGGTTGCTGTGCTAATCCTGATTGAAGAATTAAACTGAGTTTGAGGTTGCTGCTTCAAACTTTGTGTCCAAAAAAGAAAGAAAGAAAGAAAATTCAAAGTACCTATAATAGAATAACCACTTTGGAAGGCAGAACCAAACTTGCAGGCTGAGGCAGTCTAATGACAGGGGCAGCAGGAGGACTATATGTGTTGTCCCGTGCGTCGATGAGTCCCCACGCAGTCCGAGTCGCGACAAGCGTGTCAAGGCTGTGCATGTAGGACAAGGTGATCCTTTCAGCAGTTAGAGCTGGAGGGATTGGACTGGCATGTCTGCTGTTCTCGGGTGGGGTGTTTTCATTCTGACTGGTTCCTTTTGCTGTTGGCTGTTCATAGGGAAGGGCTGACCATAGTCAGGCTTCCAGAGGCCATGTTGACTGGACCATTTTTCAAGCAATGTGCTGAGCCCTAAGCTGCCTGAGGGGCCGTGGCCACCACTGTGGAGTTTTTAGAGCATGCCAGGCTCTGACTGGGTTCTTGGCACAGGTCGGATTTAATGTGTAGTATAATGTTTAAGATATCAGAATTCAGGAGATGAAAATGCTTTTTGATGCATGTACAACTCTCCTCTTGTTTGTGTGACGGGCCAGAGCAGCCGGCCCCAGGAGCTCTTTCTGTGAAATGTAAAAACCAAGGATAGGCATGGGCCGGGCCCCAGTGGCCAGCTCGCATTCCCGGAGCTCCTCTGCGGAGGCCAGCATGCCTTCAGGAGCAGGCATTGGAGCACAGACATCAAGATCGTATTCACTACTCTGTCTAGTGAGAAGAGGGAGAAGCAGGAGGCGCTGGAGTCCCCAGTGAATGCTGTTCAGGTGACCTTCAACACTCAGAAACCATGGCCCACCTCATCAGCCCTCTCCCCTTTCCCACGGGGACCATCAGTGCTGCCCACTCCTCCCCATCCAGCTCTCGGGGAATGGGGTCTTCACAGTACAAAATGGGCCGAGCGATGCCATCTGACCTCAATTTAATGGCTAAAAGCTTGGAGCCAGAAAATGAGAAGGAAGCTTCCTGTAGAGACGGCGCAAAGGATGATTCAAAGACCTTATTTCTGTGCACAATTAATAGTACAAGCAATTGGGCTGCACCTGTGGCTTAGGGAGTAGGACACCGGCCCCATATACCAAGGGTGGTAGGTTTGAACCTGGCCCTGGCCAAACTGCACCAACAACAGCTGGGTGTTGTGGCAGGTGCCTATGGTCCCAGCTACTGGGGAGACTGAGGCAAGAGACTTGCTTAAGCCCAAGAGCTGGAGGTTGGTGTGAGCTATAACCCCATGGTACTCTACCAAGGGTGACATAATGAGACTCTGTCTTAAAAAAAAAAAAAAAAAAATTAAAAATAGTATAAGCAATTATGATGGCTCCTGCTAAAGAACTCACCCTAAATGGAATTTATTACACGTACATGACGAAAAATTACCCCTACTGTGGGACTGTGGACAAGGGCTAGCAGCATTCCATTCACCACAATCTCTTTCTGAATCATTATTTCATCAAAATGCTGCATTCCCAGGAAAAACAAGACAAAGGTTGATTCTGGAGGATAGATCCTGCCTCTGAAAGTGTCATGATCTAGCCTGCTTTCTTAGAGCAGGCTTTTAGGAAAAGATGGCCTAGGGGCATGCCTTACTTTAGAACCCCTCCGGGACTGCTGTCTTCTAGCTGCCCCAGCCTCTCCCAGTAATGTGGGGATGCTGTCTGCTCACTGCAGTGGTGCCCAGACCCCCACCACCACTCAGCCTGTCCAGGGAAGGTTCTCAGGCACCCCTAGAGCCGGAGCTTGGCACCTCACAGCCCAAACTCTCTGTCATCTAAGAAGCTGGGTTTGCACAGAGATCCCCAGGATCAGTTCCTTCCAGCCAGCCAGTCTTCATGTTGTTCAGCGACAGCTGCCACAGGCTGTTAAGCCTGCCACGTGGTTGCAGCCCCAGTGACCACTCTGACCTCCCAGCCGCCCGTCATGCAGACAGTGCACGTTGTCCACCAGGTACCAGTAGTGTCGGTCACCAGTGTGGCTGGACTGGCCCTAGCAAACACACTGCTACGGGACAAGCCATGGTCACCAGGCAGCTGTGCTGGAGCCCCCTCTTCCCCAGGCCAAGCCGCAGGAGAACGGAGATCACAAGGAAGTGAAAGTGGAACCTAGTCCCAGATTAGCCACTTTAGCTGCTCCCTGTGCTGTCAGTCAGCCGTCACAGACCATCCCTGTCCAGACCGTCTCCATAGTACAACAGGTACCTCTAGGTCAGCACTAGCTACCCATAAAAACTAATACTACAGGGGACTCCTATGGTACCAATCCCCTCCACAGTCCGTGGCCAGGTGCTGCACAGTGCGGCAGCGAGCCCTCTGTACACGCTGGTAACCCACAAGTCAGCATCAGCCTCCCTGCCCACAAAGCTCCAGAATGGTGACCAGCTAGAGCAGCCACCAAAATGGCTTAAAACGGAGGACAGTGAGAGTATTATCATCGCCCTGAGCATGGACACGCCACCGGCAGCTGCGAGGGAGAAGGGTGTCCAAAACTAGCGTCTGGGAGAGCTTTCTTACTTGAAAAGTACCGACTTTGTGGTGCCAAAAGGAGACATTGCCTCTCACCGATGCTCAGAGCGCATCCTCTTGGTGGGTAGAGGGCTCTGCAGTTGGACTTCACCTCTCAGCACTGAAAACACAAAACAAACACAACAAAACTGGTTCTGAGATGTTGGCTCTGCTGCCAAGCACTCACCATGCCGCTGCCTTTGGGTGCAACTTTTAACTGCAAATAAGAAAACGTTGGGGCCTTCCACTGGAACAGACTGCATGTGAGGATGGCGGGCAGCGCCTGGTGAGCAGGCCTCCGGGATTAGGGCCCCTCCAGAGGCCAGGCAGGACCTCACAGAACTCGCCAGTGGCACTAGGAGACCAGACAGTATTGTTCTCATGTGAAATTAGAATATTTGAAGTGTACGTTCTTTACACAGTAATGGGGTCTTTGACATTCACATCACTCCATTTCTGCTCTGGAAATTTTGGAATCACAGGAGTTTCATGTGGATTTCATTTGGGGAAAAGAAATGGCATAATTTTGTGTTTTTGTTGTTTTCAGCCTAGCCCATGGAATGATTTACTTTTGCCTGTCTTGTTAAAGTTCAGACGGAGCTACTCTGCGAAGCTACAGATGTAGAGCATGGTAGAGCAGTTGTCTGAAGGATTTCAATACCACTGTCTTAGTAGTGGGATGGACAAGTGGCACTGGGACCACATGTGTGGACCCAAGCGTGTTGGCCACACGAGGGCCTGAGGATGTGCCTGTCTCTGGAAAGAGCTGCCGGGACTCATCGAGCTGCACTTGACTATTCTCTTTCTTGCTATTTTTTGTTATTTCTTTGTATTGACTTTGTCTCTGGCAAAATATTTTCACTCTAAGTAAAGCCAGTCTCCTTTAAAAAAAAAAAAAATAGCATAATTGCCATCCAGGTGAAAAGATGTGCTGTCAACCATTGTCCCAGGAGCCGTTCCAGACTGTCATGCATGGCATTGTCCCTCCTACCAGGAGGCTTCTGCTTGGGTGTGCACTGTATTTGGGTCCTGGGTTCTTTCCCGGTCAGCAGTCCTCTTCTGCCCCTTGCTGTCTGAAACGTAGTGAACACTTGGAAGTTCGTGCATTCTGCTGGGAGCCTCGGAGCCCTAGCGGGACGTTGCTGAGGTGTGTACACCAGGCTTCCTCCGCCTGGGCAGATAAGGACAAACGGTTTGACAACATGTTTGTACCAGCCACACACCCCTGAATCAGGCTGCCCTGCATCCTTGGTGGGGCTTGGTGGGGTCACTTTAATCTGTCACTCTGGCTAGTGTGTGGTGGTGTCTCGTGGTTTTTCTGTCTTTTTCTGTTGCCCTCTGTTCATGAAGTAATCTCCTGTGCTGTCTCGTGTGAGCATTGAGTCTCACTCGACTGGAGCTGATTTGTGTGTGGTGTGAGGAGGCTGCGTGTTTTGCCATCTCCGTGGGGAGCCCCATGGCCCCCACTGCGCTTTGTGCCCAGGTCCCTGGTCCCAGGCTGAGCTTCCACCACGGCTCCCCCTTTCCCTCCCCTGGATTTTTCACTGCACAGTGTGCCCAGAACCCTGGTCCCAGGGTGAGCTCCTGCCTCTGCTCCCCCTTCCCATCCCCTGGACTATCGTCCTTTTTCCCGGATGGCCTGTTTGACCACCATAACTTTATGGTCTGATACCATTGAAGTTGTTTAAATTGCCTCCCGTTTCTCAGAATTCCCTTTGCATACCTGTGGGCAGGTTGATTTCCACAGAAAGCCTGCTGGGATTCTGATGGCACACTCTGCAAAGGTCAGATTGGGGTCACTGCTGCTCTGACTGCACTGAGTCTTGGTGGCCTGAGCATGCTGGTCCCTCTGTTCCTACAGCTTCATCATTTTCTCTCAGCAGTGTTTCATAAGTGTCTGCGTTAGGGAGCTTACACATCTTTTATTAGATTTATTCTTCTATGGATATCTTTTTAAGTTAAATGATTTTTTAAATACCATTTCTAATTGTTTATGGTCTACAGCAAGTTGTTTAATCCACTTAATAATTTGAACAGTTTTATTGTGTAGTCCTTTGGAGTTTTTGCGTATGTATTCATGTCCCCTTTCAGTCTGGCACTGCTGTGTTATCTCTGTTGTGGAGAAAAGAGGAAAGGGACTGAGTCCAGTCTGATGCCAGTGGGGTCCCCATTCCGAACTGCGGCTGCCTTGAGCCTCATGCGTGCTGGTGCCAGTCCCCGCGTTTTAAATTATTGTGGAGTGTTCTACTCCCACACAAGGACTGATTCCTCCATTTGCTCTTTTTTTGGAGACAGAATATCCCTGTCACCCTGGGTAGAGTGCAGTGATATCATGACTCACTCAAAGTGATCCTCCTGCCTCAGTCTCCTGAGTAGCTGGGATTACAGGTGCCGCCATGACACCTTGCTAGTTTTTTTCTGTTTGTAGTGGAGATGGGGGTCTCGCACTTGCTCAGGCTGGTCTTGAACTCCTGAGCTTAGACAATCCATCTGCCTCAGCCTCCCAGAGTGCTAGGATTACAGGCGTGAGCCACCGTATCTGGCCTCTGGGTGGCCTTTCTGTACACATGAGAACTTATCATTTCAAGGCTGAAACTCAGTGTAATCCTTCTGAAGACATTCCAACATAAGTCACGCTGAGCACTTTAGACTTTTTGCTGCCAGGAACATTTCTGTGCTAGTTTTGAACTGTGCACTCACTTCCTTAACTTCATCAGGAGCTCTGCTCTGAGCTCTCGCTGCCCTGAGTCTGTTTTGTTTTTCTAATGGAAATGCTGACATACTTGCATTTTCTTGGCAAGGAAGGCTTCTTCAGATGTGAGCCGTCTACTTGGGTAGTTTCTTTGGTAAAGTGCCTATTCAGAGCTTCTGTTCATTTAAAAAATGTTGGGTTTTTTTGTTTGTTTGTTTTTTCCTTTAGTAGACTGAGGGTAGGTAGGTAGTCTTGCCTTGATCCTGACCTTAGGGGAAAACATTCATCTTTTGCACTGAACTCTGCTGCCAGCTGCTGGAACATCCTGAAGGCCGTAGGGATGTCCTACTGTCCTCTGGGCATGCTGGGCTGGCAGAAGCAGTGTGGAATTTTATCACAGGCCTTTTTTTTTTTTTTTTTTTTTTAGTCATTTGTATTTTTTTTTTTTAATGTAGCCATAGATCAGAATTGCTTATATCTGCTCAGCATTTTTCTGTTCATGAGGTATCTTAGTTTATAATTTTGTTTTCAAGGTATAGCCTTACGTTCTGAGGTTAGCATTATGGCAGCCTCACAAAGTTAGTTGGGGATATTCTTTTGTTCATAGGAAGAATTTGTGTATTATGTCTTTCTTTTCCCTCTTTTTCCCTCTGAGACAGGGTCTCACTAGGTTGCCCAAAATGGTCTCAAACTCCTGGCCTCAACAAACCTTCCTGCCTTGGCCCCCCCAGACTGCTGGGATTGCAGACATGAGCTGCTGTGCCATTGGGTATTATTTCTTCTTTAAATGGTTGGTGGAATCCACCAGCTGGGCCATGGGCTCTTGGTGGGCAGGTGTCATATGGCAGAGTGGAGTTTTCACTGTGTGCTGAGTTCTGTCCTGGGTGGAACATCGCACACCTTAGGGGAGCTGCCTGGGACAGCAACTGTGCTGTGTTCTGGCTCCCATGTTTGTCTGGCAGCATCTCTCAACTCCAGGAGCCCTTAGTGCTGGCAGCATGTTCTGGTTGAGATCCCTGTGGGCACTCAAGGGCGTGTCTGGTTAACTGCCAGGCCTGCTATGCAGTGTTTGACTAGCTACTGGAGGGTTTCTTGGCCTTGAAGCACCTGAGGGCAGCAGAGACTGAGATGCGTTTGTTGTGCTCAGCCTGGGATTCCAGGACACAGCTCATTCATTGCAGGGGAGCAGTGCGGTTCTGGCAATCTGCCCTCCCCAGCTTGGACGGAAGTGCCCCATGGTGCACCTAGGCTTAGCAGGCCTGGGTCTTCCCTGGAGCTCTGCCAGTTTGCTGAGGCACGTGGTAGCCCATGAGAGAAGGCTCTGTTTCCAGAGCCTCCTTTGGGGCTGGGCCCTCCTGGTGCCGCTTTTGGTCTTTGGGACAGTCCTGCCTCACGGCCAGAGCAAACCCTGCTTCCACCATGACTCACTGCCTGCTCCTGACCTGAGGGTCGGCCACTGCACCCCTGCGGCCCTCCCTGGTTGGTTATTGGTCTGCTGTCCCAACACATGTTCTGTGTCCTCCATGCCTCAGGTAGAGATGTCCCTTGCGTGGTGTGCCAGCTCCTTCCTCATCCTTAGTCGGCTGTGAGGTGGGTGCCGCTCTCTTATACAGATGTGACCACACCACCGAAGCACCCGGAATGTAGGGACTGCTCAAAGGCAGCCTAGGGATGGCTGCAGTCAGGCTTCCCAGACCTGCCCACTCCTTGTAGGCCCTGGTGCCCCCAACAGCCATGCCTCCACTCAGCCTAGGGGGACGCCAGAGGTGCAATCAGGGATGGGTAGAGAGTCAAACACTCCGAGAGCCGCCAGTGATGAAAAGTAGGATCACACATGTTGCATTCCTTTGAGCTTTGTTAAAAAGAAGGCTCAGATCTTGTTTTTCCTCATTATTTAATCCCTCCCCAGGGGAGTGAGGTTGGGGTGGGAAGCAATGTGCGACTCTGTCCACCTGCATTCTGCGTTTGACCAGCAGCTCTGTGCTGCAACAATCTCCTGAGAGTCCAGAGAGGAGGGACGTGGAGTGAGGGCCACACTCCTACTTCTGGTTGAAGGCCCTATGGTCAGCAGCTGGGGCCTAGCTCTTCAGCTGAGGGGGCAGGGGGGGGCGCTGTTAATTGCTCAAATAGAAGGTTTGCTTCTGGCAGGTGATGTGGAACCTCAGTAGGCATGAGGATTTTTAGAATTTTAATTTGGAGGTACTTTCTGAAAATATTACTTTCTTTTCTAGGATAAAGATAAAGTTTCTCTAACCAAGACCCCAAGACTGGACCGCAGTGATGGAGGGAAGGAGGTGAGGGAGCGGGCCACCAAGCGGAAGCTGCCCTTTACCGTGGGTGCCAATGGGGAGCAGAAGGACTCGGACACAGGTACCAGCCCTCCCTGCTGCCCCACCCCTCCTGGCTGTGCCTTAGGGCCCACAAGGTCCTGCCACAACTGTGGAAGGCTGACTGTTAGGTCCAGGCCTCCCCAGAGCAGCTCTGGTCAAGGGGCAGTGAGTGGGGAAGACAGACCCAGTGGTCCAGCAGGGAAGCTGCACTCTGGGGATCCCATGTGGCAGAGGCCTACTGCGCGTCCATGCCTTGTCCGGGGTTCTGCATCCTCTGGCCTGTTAGTTGGATACGGGAGGGAAATAGGGCTTCCTTCAGCACTACAGAGGCACCTAAATCATACTCTGCTGTAGGTAACAAGACCAGAGGGAGCCTTGACAGTGAGTGGGAGCCCATATGGTGTTCCTGAGTGCGGGTTTGGTCTGACGCCACATATGCCTGTGCCTCTGTGTGCGTGCCTCTACACGTGTGTACCCATGTCTGTGCCTCTGTGCGTATGCCCATGTGTGTGCCTCTGCATGCATGTACCCATGTGTGTGTGTCTCTGCATGTGTATACCCGTGTCTGTGCCTCTGCGTGCATGGACCCATGTGTGTGCCTTGGTGTGGGTGCCTCTGCGTGTGTATACCCGTGTGGGTGCCTCTGCGTGTGTATACCCGTGTCTGTGCCTCTGCGTGCGTGTACCCATGTGTGTGTGTCTCTGCATGTGTATACCCGTGTCTGTGCCTCTGCGTGCGTGTACCCGTGTCTGTGCCTCGGTGTGGGTGCCTCTGCGTGTATGTGCCATGTGTGTGTGCCCCTGTGTGCGTGTTTCTGTGGGGTGGTGCTACATGGGTGTGTGCTAGCACATTGGTTATGTCTTGAGCTGTTCAGGGCGAGCCCAGGCTTCCCTGGCTGACGTGAGCTTCTCACCACTTGGTGATTCCCTCCCGCCTAGTGGGCAGGTGTCCTGTGCCGCCTGCCGAGGGCCCCACCCAAGTGACTGTACATTCTCCTCCGTGGTTCCAGGGTGACCTCTGCACACAGTGCTGAGTGCTCAGAGTCTCATGTTCTTATGCCGCTTCCTTCTGCTGTGAATTGCAGGCCCTAGGTGAAGATGAAAAGAAATGTAGCATTTTTCCTGTTACCTTTATTATCCTTATGGAGCCAGTTTGGGGGGGGGGCGGGGTTGAGACAGAGTCTCATTCTCTCGCCCTAGGTAGGGTTCTGTGCAGTCATCACAGCTTATAGCAACCTCACGCTTTTTTTTTTTTTTTTTCTCCATA
>CAUYRH010055194.1:0-19188 GCA_963574655.1 Perodicticus potto | reverse complement strand
CTGCCCCTCCTACTGCTAACTTTTTTTTTTTTTGAGACAGAGCCTCAAGCTCTGGATAGAGTGCCACCCTGGATAGAGTGCTGTGGCATCACAGCTCACAGCAACCTCCAATTCCTGGGCTCAAGCGAGTCTCCTGCCTCCGCCTCCCAAGTAGCTGGGACTATAGGCGCCCACCACAACGCCCGGCCATTTTTTGGTTGCAAAGTGTTAGGATTACAAGTGTTGAGTTTCAAGTTTTTCACAATGAAAAGAGGTCCTGGTGCAATGAAGAATGAAATCCCATCATTTGCAGCAGCATGGATGGAACAGGAGGTCATTATGTCAAGTGAAATAAGCCAGGCACAGAAAGATAAATATTGCCAAAGCTGCTGTGAGCTTGGGTTAAAAAAATAAAATAGACCGGGTGCGGTGGCTCATGCCAGTAATCCTAGCACTCTGGGAGGCTGAGACAGGCTAATTGCTTGAGTTCAGAAATTGGAGACCAGGCTGAGCAAGAGCGAGACCCTCTCTCTACTAAAAATAGAAAAAACTAGCCAGGTGTTCTGGCAGGCACATGTAGTCCCAGCTACTTGGGAGGCTGAAGCAAGAGAATTGCTTGAGCCTAAGAGTTTGAGGTTGCTGTGAACTAAGACACCACACACTCTACCCAGGGCAACAGAATAAGATTCTGTCTCAAAAAATAAATAAATAAATAAATAAATAAATAAATAAATAAATAAAAAGACAAATAATATACGTTCTCACTCATACGTGGAGCTTCATGGATCTATGAAGACAAGAGAGTAGAATTGTTGGTTACCAGAGGCTGGGAACCATATAGTGGGTGGCAAAGATGAAGGGAAATTGATTAATGACTACAAATACATATTTGGGCTTTTTTTTTGGAGACAGAATCTTATTATGTCACCCTCAGTAGAGTGCTATGGCATCACAGCTCACAGCAACCTCAAACTCTTGGGCTTAGGCAATTCTCTTGCCTCAGCCTCCCAAGTAGCTGGGACTACAGGCACCCGCCACAATGCCTGGCTATTTTTTTGTTGCAGTTGTCATTGTTGTTTAGCGGGCCTAGGCTGGGTTCGAACCCGCCAGCCTGGGTATATGTGGCCGTCACCGTAACCACTGTACTACAGGCGCCAAGCTTACAAATATAAATTTGATAGAAGAAATAAAACCTAGTGTTGGATAGATCAGTAGGGAGACTGCAGTTAAGAATAATCTATTGTACGCCTGTAGTCCCAGCTACTTGGGAGGCTGAGGCAAGAGAATCGCCTAAGCCCAGGATTTGGAGGTTGCTGTGAGCTGTGACTCCACGGCACTCTACCAAGGGTGATAAAGACTCTGTCTCTACCAAAAAAAAAAAAACAAAGAATAATCTATTGTATACTTCAAAATAGCTAGAAAAGAATAATTTAAGTGTTTCCAGGATAAAAAAAGATAAATGTTTAAGGCTGGGTGCTGTAGCTCTTGCCCATAATCCTAGCACTCTGGGAGGCTGAGGTGAGTGGATAGCTTGAGCTCACAAGTTCAAGACAAGCCTGAGTAAAAAGCGAGCCCCTATCTCTACTAAAAATAGAAAAATTGAAGCAAAAGGCAAGAGGATTGCTTGAGCCCAAGAGTTGGAGGTTGCTGTTAGCTATGATGCCACGGCACTCTACCTGGGGCGACAGGTTGAGATTCTGTCTAAAAAAAAAAAAAAAAAGGGCCAGGAACGATGGCTCACCCCTATAATCCTACCACTCTGGGAGGCTGAGGCAGGTGGATTGCTTGAGCTCACGAGTTTGAAACCAGCCTGAGCAAAAGCAAGACCCCCATCTCTACTAAAAATAGAAAAACTGAGGCAAAAGGATCTCTTGAGCCCAAGTTGGAGGTTGCTGTGAGCTGTGATGCCACAGCACTCTACCCAGGGCAAGAGCTTGAGACTCTGTCTCAAAAATAAAATGTTTATGGGCGGCACCCGCGGCTCAAAGGAGTAGGGCACCAGCCCCATATGCTGGAGGCGGTGGGTTCAAACCTAGCCCCAGCCAAAAACTGCAAAAAAATTAAAATAAATAAAATAAAATAAAATGTTTATGGTGGTGGCTATTATAATTATCTTAATTTGATCATTACACATTATATATCAGAATATTGCACATAACCCCCAAGTATGCACATCTATTATGTAATCAATTTTTACACTGATTATGTGATCAATTTTTAAACTAATTTATGATTTAAGATGATAAATTTTATGTTATGTGTATTTTGCCACAATATAAAATATTAAAATGGAAAAGCTTGGAAATCAGTGAGCATTATCTTAAATAAAGAAGGATCCCTCACCAGGAAGAAAAATCTCCCCTCATGGTAATACGTATGATCTGTTTGCCAGAAAGGAACACACAAATTCATCTATTTCCATAAAATTAAGTAAAGAGTCCCATACTTAAGAACAATGGAGATCATTTATTAACTCCATGCACTTCCAAGAGAAAGGAGGTTGGTCACAGAGGATGTTAAAGAGCCTTTGTACCCTAAGCCACTGGTCAGAACAGCCACCACCTAAAACTCTCATCCATTGTTTCCTTCTGCTTTTTTTTTTTTTGAGACAGAGCCTCAAGCCGTCACCCTGGATAGAGTGCTGTGACATCACAGCTCACAGCAACCTCCAATTCCTGGGCTCAAGCGAGTCTCTTGCCTCCACCTCCCAAGTAGCTGGGACTACAGGCGCCCACCACAATGCCCGGCCATATTTTGGTTGCAGCCATCATTGTTGTTTGGCGGGTCCGGGCTGGATTCGAACCCGCCAGCTCAGGTGTACGTGGCTGGCGCCTTAGCCCATTGAGCCACAGGCGCCGAGCCTGTTTCCTTCTGCTTTTATTGTTTACAGAGAAGCAACAAAGCAAAGAGGATAAATGCTATACTTTGTTGTCAGACATACTCT
Organism: Perodicticus potto; assembly: GCA_963574655.1. Classification (NCBI taxonomy): domain Eukaryota; kingdom Metazoa; phylum Chordata; class Mammalia; order Primates; family Lorisidae; genus Perodicticus; species Perodicticus potto. The sequence continues at coordinate 16,265 of CAUYRH010055194.1, read as the reverse complement.
AGTTTGAAATCTAGGTCTGTCCCTTACTAGCTGTGTAGCTTTGAGCAAGTTTCTTCACCTCTCTGTTTTCAGTTTCCCGACCTATAAACTGGCAATACTAAGTGTCCATCTCTCAGCGTTGCTGGAAAGATATCATAAGTCTTTTTTTTTTTTTTTTGCAGTTTTTGGCCTGGGCTGGGTTTGAACCCGCCACCTCTGGCATATGGGGCTGGTGCCCTACTCCTTTGAGCCACAGGTGCCACCTGAGATATCATAAGTCTTAAATTAGGCCTATGCTTGGTATGAGCTAGCCATTCCAGGAGGACTCATTCAAGGTCCTCAAGGTCATTCAAGCTAACATCCTCTGAGCATCTTTGATGGTAAAACTATGCTTGGCATGGGGACAGACAGAGGGCACAAGGCAGTATTCCCCACTTCCAGGGAACTCCTGACATCCTGGTTTTCTTTGGACCATGGTTTCTCACAGTTTCTCAACCTCAGCACCTTGAACATGTTGGGCCCCATAACTGTTAGGGGTGCTGTCTGGCTCCTTGTACGATGTTAAGCAGTATATCTGGCCTCTATCCATTAGATACTAGTAGCATCTCCCAGTTGTGATGAACAAAAATGTTTCTGGGCATTGTGGAATGTCTCCTGGGGGTGCAAAATTGTCCCCAGCTGAGAACCACTGAACTGCATTGCAAAGAGCTCTCACTTAAGCACTAGACCAGTGGCTCCCTAGCACTAGACCAGGGCTACCTAATGCTGCAGCCCTTAAATACAGTTCCTGTGGGTCGCAACCCACAGGTAGAGAACCGCTGCACTAGACCAAAGGAGGCTGGGATGTCAGCAGGGCTTCAGGAAAGAGGTGGACCAGGGGCTGGGCTAGGTTGGCTGGAATTTCCAGAGGTGCGGAGTAATCCCAGTGCTCTGGTTCTCTGCACATCAACTCTCAGTTTCCCTCCCTCTTTCCCTTTTTACTCCTTCCCTCCCTCCCTTCCTTCTTTCCTCCCTTCAAGTTCTGATCTGATCCTGGAATGCAGAGATCCTGGGGGCAGCAAGGACCATCAGGCTGTGACCAAGATGTCCACAGTTTTGTCTCCACTCTCTTCACACTTCCCTGGGACTTTCTTCTAGGAGGAATGACTCTTCGTTGCAGACCTTTCCAATTCCCTGTTTCCTGATTCCTCAACTCCTCTCTCAGCTGCCTTCCCAACAAATGCCTCCACCTAGACTCTCCAGGCTCTGCAAACCCAATGTGTCCGGAGTTGCCTCCTCCCCTCCCCCACATCACATCCTGACATCCCTGTGGACACCTGGGAGTCCAAGTCCCTCGCCCTTCTCTTCAAGACTTATTCATTTCACCTCTTCAGTGTCTCTGAAACCCAGTCCCTCGTCCCCACACCACAGCCAGCTGCACCTCTGCACTGGCCTACCCATCCTGCCACAGCAGAGGTCCTTCTGAAATGTCCAGCCCACTGTGTAGCAAGCATTCCTTTCTCTATACTAACCATCAGTGCCCCTAAGCCCAGCTGCCAGGCCTGGCTCCCACCCTGCTGGGTCTCCTGCATAACCTGGCTTCTGGCCCCTTCAGTCACCTTGCTATTGCCCATAAGGTCATCCATCTTCCCACAGCCATGCCTTTGCTCAGTCTATTCCATCAGGCTAGACCACCTGTAAGATGGGGGTCCACCACCCCCATCATTACCTGTGAAATTCTATTCATCCTTTTGGGGAGGCCTTAATCTCCCAGCCCCATGTCAAGGTTCTTCCTGCCTCTTTCCTGAAGAAAAGATGTTTAAAAGCTGGAGGCTGGGCTCGGCGCCTGTGGCTCAACGGGCTAGGGCGCCAGCCATGTACACCTGAGCTGGCGGGTTCGAATCCAGCCCGGACCCGCCAAAAAACAATGCCGGCTGCAACCAAACAATGGGCGTTGTGGCGGGCGCCTGTAGTCCCAGCTACTTGGGAGGCAGAGGCAGGAGACTCGCTTGAGCCCAGGAATTGGAGGTTGCTGTGAGCTGTGATGCCACGGCACTCTATCCAGGGTGACAGCTTGAGGCTCTGTCTCAGAAAAAAAAAAAAAAAAAAAACTGAGATAAGCCCCCTTAGCAAGCATTCAAGACTCTACAAGCTGGCCATCACCTCCTTTCCAGCGTACCCCTTCTTCCTCTGGCCTGCCACCCTCTGTTTTACTACACTGCAGTCCTCCCCGGCCCAAACCCATGCAGGGATTGGGCCCTCTCCCGGCCTTGGCCCAGCCCTCCTCCTCCTTTCCCCCCAGGCAGGCTGACCACAGCTATATCCATTCCTCAGGTCCGGATTCAAATGCACCCTCCTCTACCAGCCTCCTCAGGCAGGACTCCTCTCCCTCTCCCCCACGGTATCTTTTCCGTAACTTTATTTAATGGTCTCCCCACGGACTGGAAAGCTCCCTGGAAGAGAAGCCCTGGAATTAATCTCCTCCTTGCCTTCAGGTGGCCTAGCAGATTCCACACAGTTGATCTCAAGTCTTTCTCTAAGAAGTCTGTGCCCCAGCCTCTGACATCTATGCAATGGTCCCCTGAAAGGTAAACAAGAATGGCCTGGAGGCGAAAAACAAGGCTCAGAGAGGCTTGGTACCTTGCATAGGTGCCCAGCAGCAAAGCCCAAGCTCAGGTCACCCGCTTGGCACCTCAGCCTCATTTCTACATCGCAAGGTGTGTGGGAGGGGCTCCTGCAAGGTGATCTATCTCAGCTGCTTCCCACCTGCGCCTCAAGTCCTGAGGACTTACACGTTGGCTTCAATGAGACGGCCATTTGCACACAAAGGGAAGAGGAGAGAATCCTGGGTCTCTTGGCTTCTTTGGTTTGGTTGGGGTTTTTGTATTTGTTTTTGTAGCTTTTGAGTTTGAGATTTTGTTGTCGTTGGGGGGGGGGTTCGTTGTTTTCTCTTTTTTTTAATGTTAAAAGAAGAACCGCTGAGCAATCCATCTCTCATTAATTTTTATTTTTATTTTTTTACTTTTGAGACAGAGTCTCCCTCTGTTACCCTTAGCAGAGTGCCACAGCGACAGAGCTCACAGCAACCTCCAACTCCTGTGCTCAAGCCATCCTTCTGCCTCAGCCTCCCAAGTAGCTGGGACTACAGGCACCCACCACGACGCATAGCTAGTTTTTCTTTTCTTTTTGTTTTTTTAGTAGAGATGGAGTCTTGTTCTTGCTCGGGCTGGTCTCAAACTCCTGAGCTCAAGCAATCCTCCTGGCTTGGCCGTCTAGAGCGCTAGGATTACAGGTGCGAGCTGCCTTGCCTGGCCCCATCTCTCATTTTATGGATAAAGACAGAGACTCAGAGAGGGTCAGAGACTCGGCTAGTGTTGCACATCGAGAGTGGGGGCTCTGTACTACATCTACTTAGCAAAGCCGGAACTCCATTTCCCACAGTTTTCTTCCCTGTATGGTTCTGGGGCAGGGGTAGCCACAGGAGAAACCTTGATGGATGAGAAGGGGACGTGGAGCCCATTCGCACTGGGCAGGTTTGTGTGGGATCAGGCGATGCCACAGCGCACATGGCCCGACTGCTGGCTCACCTCCTGGGCTCGGGCCAGCAGCCCAATGTGTGATGACTCCAGATCCCACCAGACCTCCTCCTTCACTTCCCCATGCTCAGGGCCTGGTTGTGCAGCTCCACGGGGATACAGATCACCACATCCTCAGTGGGAGGCCGTCCAGGTCCCAAAGAGAGACAGGTACAGGTCCCAGCACGTCCTCAACTGGGCATTCTCCTCCTGTGTGTCCAAGTCCTCCTTTCGGGTCCTGCTTTGTCCAGGCTCACCTCCTCTTCCTGGCCATCTTCCTTTCCCCACGGCCAGCCTGGAACAGACACATGGGACAGCTGACATTTCCACAATCAGGAGAGGCCTCAACCCTAGTGTGAGCCCTCAGATCACTCACAGTGGCCTTGCTTCTCTGATAGACCCCCAACTGACACAGTGGGTGAAATGCAGGATTGACAGCCACTCCGGAGCCAGAGAAGCGGCTTGAGCCCAGGCCCAGGGCCCTCCCAGTGAGATCACTGCCTCTGTTACGGGCCAACCTCTCAGATCCCTTTCTCCAGCCAATGGCCGAGAGGGACCCCTGTGTCTGGCCCACCCCCCCAGAATATCAGCCTGTCCCTGCCTGGCTCCAGGACCTGCCTTCCCACCTCCTCTCCTCATACAGCCCTCAGTGGACTGTGGGGGTGGTCAGCTCGCCTCAGCTCCACATCTTCCCCCCACCAGGCTGGGGACTCAGAAGGCTATTTATTTCTTCTGGTCCCCAGGCCTGTAACCTCAGAGCCACCTCGGCTGCCTGCTGTCCCAAGACTCTGTTAATCAGACAGTAAAGATATCACACTACCAGCCTGGGCCACTGGCCAAGCAAGCCCTGGGCCAGCCTTTCCTCCCTGTCACAACAAGAGGGCGGCACCTGTGGCTCATCGAGTGGAGCACCAGCCCCATATACCGAAGGTGGTGGGTTCAAACCCGGCCTCGGCCGAACTGCAGAAACAGAAGGCTGGGCTTATTACTGCTTGCCACACACAGAGCTCCTGCAATCTGCAGGGGGACCATCTCTCCACACCGAAGCACAGAGCGAGGCCTGCAAATCCCTCCTTCTCTCCCTTCCCGCCTCTGGAAGTTCCCACATAGCCAAGAGAGTCTCCTTCCACAGAAGCTGCTTCTAAGGAAAAAGCCCATAGAAACAGATCTGGATTCAAATCGAATTGCCACCTAACTCTGTGACCTTGAAAAAGTGGCATAACCTCTCTGAGCTTTAGGTACCTGGTCTGTAAAACAAAGATATCAATAGTAATCTCATAGGAATGTTATGAGGATTAAATGAAGCATCACATATAATGCACATAGCCCAGTCTCTGGCACGTTAAAATGCACTTTATAAATGAAAGCCACTATTGTTGTCATGATTGCTACTTTTTTTTATTATTTGTCATTGGAACCACTCAGGATGGAGCCTGAGTTTGACTTGCTTTCTTCACTGCCTGGAACAGTGCTTAGCACATAATAGCACTCAAAACCTGTTTGCTAAATGAACAAATAAATACTTAAGTGTTTATTGACCAGGCCCAGTGCATGTTATGAATGAACTGAGCTGAGCTGAGATGGAAGAACATTGAGAGCAGCAGTTCTCAACCTGTGGGTCGCGACCCACAGGAACTGTATTAAAGGGTTGCGGCATTAGGAAGGTTGAGAACCACTGATTTAGAGACTTCAGTAGGTAAGGTTCTCTTAGAACACTTATAAAGTCCATCCATCTGGATTCCCTGTAAGGTTTTTCTTTGACTGCCTGCTTACTACTGACGCACAGGCAGTGACTGGACCGGCATCCCTCCCCTCTCCACCCCCCTGCCCGGGGCAAGGACTTCCACACCTGCCACGCCTGCCACAGACCCAACAATACCCCCCGGTGCTGCACGTAAAATTAGCGCAGTTTTAACTCTGAGCACAGTCCAATTAAAAGGCATATCCTAATAATACCCACTGTTTCATAGATGAGATAATTGAGGCATGGAAGGGTTAAGTAACTTGTTCAAGATCACTTGGCTACTAAATGCTGAAAGTAGGATTTGAACTCACCTATTATGCACCATATGCAGATCACATGCAGATCTTATATGATCTGTAAGGAAGTTAATTAACATCTTCATATACAGATAAGGAGACTGAGGCTCAGAGAGGGTCAGTAACTTGCTGAAAGCCACACAGCTTAACAACAATCTTATACGGTATATGGGCATTAGATTCTAAAACTAGCACATCAGGTGAAAGTTGCAGAGAGTTCAAATTGCTTTTGAAATCCCGTAAGTGGGCTACACAGTTTTCTTTGAATACATCCCAATACAGTAATTTTTACATAAATACCCTCAAGTTTGAGAACTGATGAGCTGGACTGAAAGAAGGGCCAGAAGGAAAGTCTGGAAAAAGCCATCGGAACATGACATCACTCATGATATCACATGATCGTCTGGCAGTTTAGATGAGTATTAGCCCCCTTGGCCCAAATAAGGAGGAGAAGGGATTTCCCGCATTGCTGTCAGATTCACAAAATTGCAATTTAATGTTAGTTAATACATCATTTTTGAGCTGATTAAATGAGTGACTGTATAAAAGCACTGCACAGTGGTTGGCATAGAGTAGGTGCTCAATATATGCATGCTAGATTTGAATCTGAAATAATTAATTCATTTAATAAATATGCATTGCATCGCTACCAGGTGCCAAGAACCGTGCTAGGGGACAACAGCAAATGAGACAGACAAGATCAAGATCCTTGCCCCGGAGGAGCCGACATTCCTGTCGAGGAAACACACAATGAGCAAGTCGACTAATAGCTACATAATAAGATGTCGGGTAAATGATGGGAAGAAAAATCGAGTGCATGGGGGATAGAGAGAGTGGAGACAACTTCTAAGTAGGACAGGGAATGCCCAGGCAAACCAGCCCATGCACGGATGCCATTCTTTGCAAGGCACAAACTCTGGCCACCTGCTCCCTGCCTTTCCAAATTTGTATTCTATGTTGTGGCCCCCACTGAACAGCAATCACTGCCATGCCTTTGGTCACTGGGCTCATTTATGGGGGGCAGTGAAGAGGGGCTGCTAACGTTGGCATTTGGGTTGTAGGTGACTCCTGTAAAAGGAAGATCAGACACAGATACCATGCACCTGACTCCAGAGCTCGGGGTCTGTGCACCGGGACAGACGCTGCGCTAGAAAAAAATCCAGCCATAGCTGGAGATGAAACACAGCAATGACTTGGACCAGAATTCTTGACTCTAGAATGTCATGATGCCTCTGTTCCTCGGGATTCTGATGCCAGGAAGTGTCCTCAGACACACACACCTAGCACTTCCCATTTGATAAGTGATGCGTGTTGATTATCTCGTTTGATTAATTCCCTTACTCTATAGATAGAGAGACTGAGGGCCAGAAGCTGCGGGAGCCTCCCCAAACACAAAGAGTCAGCAGTGCAGGAGGTCAGAACTCAGATCTCCTTACTCTGCATCTGATGCTCTTTATCCAACTCCATCTTCCAGCTCATGGGTGATCCAAAGCTTTAGCTCACGCTGGGGCCATCTCAACAGCAGATGCACTCAGCTCTGTGCAGGACCTGGCTCCAGGGAAACATGGTACTGGGGAAGAGGGTGAGGATGGTCTAAGGGTTGAGGACTTCCTGGAGATGGGGAGGGGAGTGTCAGGTGCCTGACTGCAGTACCAGGTACACAGGTGGGGCTCAGAGGGAAGGAGCCTCCTGCAGTGACAGCAAAGCTGAAAAGGGGACAACATAAGGCCACTTCTGACTTTACCTAGCTTCATATTTGACCTCATCTGTTGGAGGCCCCTCCCACATTTTACCCCTAGGTCTGAAACTGCCTGGTTGGACAGAGGGATGCTAGTTCATCCTCCAAGGGCCACAGTGTGCCCTGTGCTGGCCACTCCTCCTGCCACCTGAGTAAGGTGGTGACTCCAGCCCTCAATCTACAGATGGGCTCATGGCCCAGTGTGTGCCAGCTCACACCCTCTTGCCCAGGTCACCACTCAGTAGCACAGCTGAGGTTCTAGCCCAGGCCTGCAAGAGCAAAAGCGACCTGTATAAGGCCTGGTCTCCCACGTGGCCAGCAGGAAGGCTTCTCCAGAAGGGTTTCCAGGAGGTCGCTGGAGTTGTCTGGATTGATAGTGAGTTGCCCACATCCTATAACCCCCTCCCCACCAGGCCTGTGCCCGCAACTCCGGCTGCAGGCGGGGAGTAAGGCTGGGCGCTAATTTACACTTGTTTAACTACAGCTGCCGCCCTCCCGCCATGTGTCTACCGCCATTTATTGCGCTTTCCGAAGCCCTGCCCGGCACTCAGGGGCATTTCCTGCCTGCGCTAATGGAGGGGAATAGACGCATTATATGTGAATAATGGATTATGATGATACAATTTGGGTCTCTTAGCTCTCACCGAGCCTAGGCTGGCCTTGCATTATTGATAACTTACACACACCTTCCTGAGCGTGTTTATGTAAATATTTAATAGGGAAAGCAAGTTAACCCATTGGTTTCAGCCCTTTCCAGGGTGTTGGAACTAAAGGGTACGAGGGTGAGAGAGGATGCCCAGAGTCAGGGCCCTTTGGAAAAGCCAGCATGTTCCCAAGACGCTCACTTGGTCGTAGAGAGATGATGGCCTTGAGCTTTGTGGCTCTCAGAACCAAGAGAAATGAGTAGGTCCGCCTGACCTTGGGAGACCACCTCGGCCGACACAGGCAGAAGATGGCGTGGTGTTGGAGATGAGGGTGTGGATTACTGAAATGCAGCATGGTGGGTGGGTGTCAACCACTGAATAAATGGAACCAACGCCGCCCTTCTCACATGGCTGATTCCCTGTACTTCCTCACGGGTGCTGCGTTTCACACTCCATTTCAGGCTGCCTTTCACCCTGGGCTCCACCACTTACCAGCTAAATGGCAAGTTACTTAATCTCTCTGTGTGCCAGTTGTCACATCTGTAAAATGGGGAACTAATGCACTTGTCTCATAGGCACTCATCTGTTGGCACAAGAATTCAGCAAGATCATCTGTCTAAAATGCCTTTGCAGCGTCCAGCACATGGTAAGGACTCAATACCACCTATTGTCACATAGCAGCAACGTGAAGTCGTACATGTTATCACACAGGCCTTCAGGCCACGGCACACATCAACCGACAGTGTTTCTTGGTAGTATGGGAAGTGGTCATGCAGCCTAGAGTCAGTGAAATGCCGCTGTTATTTTGCTAATATTGTGTTTCTGGCAATTAAACTACTTTGTCCCCTCTGGAAAGTCATGAGAGTGGGCATGTGCCCCGTCTGCTTATGCTGACGGAGGAGGACCAGGCGGATCCAAGAGACCGAAGCTGCCCCCCACCCCGCCCCTCCAGCAGCACGCCCCCCTCCCCATCTCCTCCACGCCCCCTCCCAGATTGCCATGGACGATCTGTCATTCTCAGAGCCAACCTTCTTGGGCAGCCGAGCCTTTTCCTTTGCCGGCTTCCCCACCTGAATGCCCTTCTCCCCCTCCTCCCGGGAACCCCAGCAGGTTGGGTCATGACCTCCTTCATCCAGCCTTCTCTGCCTCTTGAACGATCTCATCTTAAAATCAAAATGGCCAGTTTTGTTCTTCCGCCTGCCCACCAGACTGCAGCCCAAGGTCCCAGGAGGCGGGCACTGTCCCTGCGTGCCCAGCACCTTCTCCACACGAGGCCTGGTGCACACAGCAAACAGGAGTCTGTGCACTGGGGGCCTCCTACGCTAGAGAGGGGGACAGACGACAATAAACACAAGACACAGGGAGCCCCAGCCTGTCAGAAGAGCACTAGGGAGGGGGGAAGGCACAGTGAAGAGAGAATTTCAGATACAATGGTCCAGGTAAGGCCCCCAGAGAAGGGAGGTCTGAGCAGAGGTCTGGCAGGGGTGAGGGGATGAGAAGAGTGAACAACCAGTACAAAGCCCCGAGGGGGGCATGTGACGGTGTGTTCAAGGAGGCACCCAGTACGAAGACCCTGATGCAGGTGGCTGGCACAGAGTGGGAGGGGGGGCTCAGACTGTCCAGCCTTGGGGCCTGGGCAAAGACTTTGCCTCATACCACAGAGAGACGGGGCCGTGAGAGGATTATGTGCAGAGGCGTGACCGGGTCTGTCATGTTTGAAAGGGACCCTTCTGCAGCTATGTGGAGCATTGCTACCGGACAGGTACAAAGACACCAGTGGGGGGCTGCTGGGAGAATCCAGAGTGACAGGATGGGGCCGCATCTAGCGTGGGCAGGGGAGGTGGTGGGAGATGGCCAGGTGGGCAGACGGAGCTGTCCAGTTTCCTGATGGTTTAATTATTAGGTGTGAAAGAAAGAGCAGAGTCACAGATGACTCCCAGGTGTCTTCCTTTCTGGAAGGACAGAGTTGCAATTAACCAAGGTAGGGAAGACTCAAGGGGAGCAGGTTCGGGTGGGAAGGATGAGGAATTCCTTTTGAAATGAGTCATTAGACATATTAAATTTGAGATGTTCCTTATACATCCAAGGGGAGAATTTGAAAGGACAGCCACGTGTGGGGCTCCGGGGTTCAAGGCAGTGGGCCCAGGCTAGTGCCATGAATGTGAGAACCCTCAGGGTCCAGATGGATGAGGTCACAAGAGAGACCGTGTGAGGGAGAAGAGACACCAAGGCCTGAGCCCCAGGATTGCAGCAAGTAGGGGGAGAAGGGAGGAGGACCAGCAGAGGAGCCAGGGAAGAAGCAGCCCCTGGGGCAGAGGGAAAATCCATTTGTTAAAACTTCAGAGCATTGGAGTGGTAATAAACAATTCTAATAAAATAGCTACTGTTTTAGACATTTTACAATTCTAATAAAATAGCTACTGTTTTAGACATTTTACATAGAGTTTTTCTTTCATCCTGAGATTTAGGAATTCTCATGCCCATTTTACAGATAAGGAAACTGAGGCTCAGAAGGGTGAAGTTGCTGGACGGTTCATGGCTAGTTATTGCACAGCGGCAACAAACGCAAGCTTCAAGTCAGCCCAATTAACATTTATTGCCCGTTTACTGAGAAATGGGTGTTCTCTATCAATATCATTCTATTTAACATTCTCATTGCCCTGGCAAAATATGAAACATCATTTCCACCCATTTCACAGATGAGGAAATAGGCTTAGCATGTCATTAAGTGACCCGCCTAAAAGTTAACCGAGGAGGGGATGGTTGGCAGAGATTTGAATCCTGTTCAACTGCCCTTCCTTTAGAAACCTGGGGCTCTCCTCAGTCTGAATTTGGAGAAGGAAATAGCGTTGTGGGATTAACAGTGACTTCTCAGCTGGAAATGCTGGGCCTCTTCCAGAGGCCAGATGTCAGGCTGGTGCCAGGAGGCCCTCTGCTGAGTCCTGGGCTGGGAGCCGGGAAGGAGAGGACTCTGTTACCAAAGCCCAGGCTGGGTGCTCCCAGGGAGTCCCCGGCCTCCCCGCATGCCTGGCATCTGCCCTCCACCAGCTCCTGCCTGGCTGCCAGATGTACCAGCTGTGGCTCCTCTCCACGGAGAGCTGCATTTATTAATTAATGTGGACGCCAAGGGGACAACGTCTCAGGCCCAGCCTCAGAGCAGATCTTGGCACATTTTTCAGACTTTGTTTAATAATTTAACATCTTTTAATCATAAAAATAATTAGCACAAGAGCGATAATCTGTGCTCTGCCGAGAGCAGACCAACAGAGGAGTTTGCAGGCAGCGCCAGGGCCCAGAGAGCCAGGAGAAGAGGAAGACTGGCTCCGAGCCAGGTGTCCTCTCCAGGGCTGGGCTCTGGGAGTCAGGTGTCGAAGAAACTGCCTGGCTTGGCAGGGGACATGAGGACCACATTGCTTTCCTAGGAAATGGAAACTCCTTCTCTGGTCTGACCTGACTCTGGATAACCCTCTGGGAAGTCCCCTCCCTCTCTGGGTCTTAATTTTCCCACCAATAAAATGGGAGTTTGATTACATAATGCCTAAGGACCCTTTTATGCAAAGTGCTGCAATGCATTGAGGTAGCAAATGTAGAGGCTGTGGCTTGTGGCAGTAAAGAAAGTGACCCAGAGTGTCCACGAGAGCCACGAAGCCTCCCACTGTCCCCCACAGAAGTCTGTACCACGTCCTCTGCCCCCCCACCAGACACTCACAGAGCCCCAGGATGAGATTCAGTTCTGCCAAGTATGAGTTATGTGGCCTGGAGCAAGGCCCTCCCCTCTGAGCAAGGTCCTCCTCTCTGAGCCTCAGTGGACCCATCTGGAAAGTGAGAGTGATCATTTGTGCCCACAGGTCTCCCGGAGAAGATCCAAGGGAGTGTAGGACAGGTTTGTCCCTTGGAGACATTGACCTCCTTCTGCTCCAGACTTGTGTCCTTCCCTGTCCAGACCGGAAGGCAGGGCAAGACTGGCTCATCCTCTGTGCCAGACAGCCCCAGTTTCTGTCAAGTCCAGGGACCTGTCTTGAGGTTGCTGGACCTGTGCAGGCAGACACATCCTCTCCCAGGGTGATGACAGAGTCAGGTGGCTCTGGATAAGACCACAGACGTTTGAGAAGGTGATTCTGCCTCTTCCTGTGGGGTCTCATGCAAGCTACTTAGCCCACAGTTGCCTCAGCCTCTCCATGTGTGAGTAGGAAACCTGTCTTAGGTTGGGGTCCCCAAAAGCAGACCCTGAGATGAGCACTCGAGAGTGAGTTATTTATTTGAGGAGACATCCTGGAAGCTCAGGAGGAGTAGAGGGTTGAGATAGGGATGGCAAGGAGGGAGGGGGGTAATGAGCCAGTGACCCCTGGGGAACACTGGGGCCCAGTCCTGCTGAGGTCTCTCAGGGATTGGCAAACTGCAGCCTGCAGGCCAAACCAGACCTGCCTCTTGATTCTGCAAATAAAGTTTTATCAGAACACAATCATGCCCACTCATTTATGTATTGTCTATGCTGTCCTTCTGCCACAACGACAGGGTTGAATAGATGTGACAGACACCATATGGTCCTCAAAGCCTAAAATATTTACTAGCTGGCCCTTTGCAGAAAGTGTTTGCCAGCCCCTGGCCTCAGACAGAATGTAGAACCCACCTCAGATTCATCTTCCTTGAAGGAGAGGAAACTGACTTATCTATCCATCGACTCCAGTCCACCACTGGCTGTGCCCAGGGGCCCCATCACCTATCACACACACACACCCAGTGCCAGGGCAGCATAGCTGGAGGCCAGAGGAACCCTCAAGGAGTCACGGAATGTACAGAGCATGGAGTGCCAAGGGGAAGTTGGGGCCGGGGCATCCAGGGCCTCTTGTCTCCCCGACCCCCCACCTCACTGAGTCATATGAGTAGTAGCTAGGGTAACACTTGGAAGTACTAAGAACAGGGAATGTCCCTAATATTCCACACATTCAATCATCACCACCGGCCCCTGCCCAAGTCATTCTCAGATCGCCCCAAAATGAGCAACCTTCGTATCCTCCGGCCTGTCTTTCTCAGTCACTGCTGCTAATTTCTGAGTTCCAGGTTGCTCTGGCCCTGGCAGGCGAGTTCCTCTCCAGACCCCAGTTCTCCCTGTCTGGTCAAAACTGCACCAGCATTAGCCCCTCCCTAGCTCTGACTCAGAAGCCCTGACTCTGCTTCTTCTTTCTCAAGTTTCCTGCCTCCCCTGGCTCTGAAGGCCCAGCCACCTGGGCTCGGTCCTCAGGCCTGGTTCTGGGCCTGCCAGGGTAGCCCTCTGGTTCCATCCCAGCCGGCAAATGGTCTCCCCCTGGTCAGTTATGCTGCCTCTCCTCACCACTGCTCTTGGCCATTGCTAGTCTTGCCCTCCTGCGCCTGCCTGAGGCTGGCAGCACCAGCTGGACCCGGCTTTCACCTTCCAACCCTCCTGGATAGTATTCTGGCCAGTTGGCTCTGGGATCTTTGTGAGAAGGACATAAGCACTCGGATTTGACCAGAGAGTGCATGATTTGGCATGATCAGGGCTCATCAGGGACTGGGATCAAGGCTGAATCTGGGGTTGGGGTCAGAGCTCAGGCTGGGTCCCAGTTCGGGATTCAGTCTGAGGCTGGAATCAAGGCAAAGCCTGAGGCCAAGGTCAGGGCTATCTTTGAGCCAAGGTCCAGCAGTGAGTCTATCCAAGAAGCCCAGCACACCGGTTCATCTAACCAGTCAGCCCAGGCCACAGCTCCTGCCCCTTGGCTCACCTCCCACCCCACCCTCCCCACTGGGGTGCCTGCATTCCATTCTTGTGTACACCCTCGTGGCCAGGCGGTGAGGATTCCCAGGTCCATCTGTCTGCTGAGCTGTCGTGGGAACCGAGCTCAGCACATGGGCCCAAGCCTGTCTCCCTCCGGAGCCTGCCTCCAGACTGTTGGCATTCACGGCTCTGCCTCGCAGCCTCCGAGCTGGGCTCGCGCTGCTGAGTCCAAACGCCGTCCACTGCTCAGTTCCAGCCAGCCACCAAGCACTCCCCAGATGGGCAGGGACCGCGCCATGCCTGCCTGCCTCCTGCCTCAGGCACTGCTCGCTCCCTGCCAGAGTCCCAGGGGAGGTGCCCAATCCCTGGGCTCCCAGCCCTGAGGGCCAGGCAGGACCAGAGGAGGGCAGGGAACTTACCATCACCAGCTTTGGGGCCCTAAACCCCATCTGATCAATAATTCCCTCCCACCAGCCCTAACTCCAGCCCTAGGAAGGCCCAGCATCCTCCCACCAGGGGCCTGGCAGCTGACTTCCTCCGACCACAGACCTGTCCAGAGAACTTGGGGAACCCGATGTGAGCCGAGGTCAATGCACCCCTCAGGGTGTCTGTCTGAGAAGCTCCAGGCAACATGCAGTTTCAAAATCAGGCAGCCTTAGGTGTGAATGCCACCAGTTCACGTTGTGTGAATCTTGACAGGTCATTCTGTGCCTCAGTTTCCTCATTCATAAATGGACCTAATAATCCACAGCTTTTAGATTATGGTGAGGGTTACATACATGAAGGGGTGTAACACCCCTGGCAGAGGAAAGGGCTTTTGGTATCTATATGTCGTATTGTCTGCTCGGCTGCCCTGTCCCCTTTACTGGTCACAGCACTCGCCTCTATACTGAGCTGGCCTTCTCCTCCACAGTGTGCATCTGGGGGTGCAGCCAGTCCTGGGACCCAGCCTCCATGGCCACGGAGCAGACACAAGCTGGCTCACAGATGAAAACAGAACAGAAGTTAGAGAAAGAATGCAGGAATGGCAACCCTATCAACATCACTTGGACTCTCCAGCTTCATGGGGGCAGACCCCAACCTGAACCTCCAAGACCAGAGCCAATACCTCTTTCTGGCTGAAGCTGCTGGACTTGGGCTCTCATCCCTGGTGATGGGGTTCAGAAACAGAGAGGACGCACGTGTTTTAGTTCAGAGCCTTGACCCTGAAGCCACCATATTTGAGGTTCAAGTTCTAGCTCTGCCCTTTTGAACAAGTGTCACCATAGGTGCATTTCCTAACCTTATGGTGTGGAAGTTTCCTCAGATGGAAAATGTGAATGATACGGGTATCCACCTCCCAAGGTGGTTGTGAGGATTCACTTAATTAATTTATGGAAAGCACATAGACAATACTCATCACATAGTAAATACTGTGTAAGTGTTTGCTAGTTTGTTTTTACTATTTTTATCATTCCCTGCTCAGCTCCCCTCTTCTCTAGCATAGGACAGGATATTATGGGATCCCTATGGTTTGTTCTGTACGGTGATACCCTGGCAATAAGGCTGATGTGTCCTCTCTCCTCCAGGGGCTCACTTCGTGGACAGTGGGTGGCCCAAGGACAGCTGCTTTAGGACCACCAAGATGAAGCTGCACTCCCAGCACCTATTCAGCACCCACTACAGAGGGATCTGCCCTTCCAAGCCTGTCAGAGCAGCTAGCCAGAATTTGGGCCAGGGCTTTCAGCACCAGTTTGGTCCATGGAATCTTTATCTGATGCGAGGAATTCTCTGGGATCAACTGGAGCCTCCAAAGTCCTGCTGACTGGGATCTCAGAAAATTCACACATCCTCCCCAAAACTAACAGCCTCAGCTCTCACTCAGGACCCTGGGGAACAGGTGCTTGTGGACACATCAAGAAGGTGGATGGGTGCAGGGGATCACACCTGTAATCATAGTGCTCTGGGAGGTCTGAGGCAGGAGGATCACTTGAGCTCAAGAGTTTTGGACCAGCCAGAGCAAAAGCGAGCCCTCAACTCTACTAAAAGTAGAAAAAACTTAGCTGACCCTGGTGGCACATGCCCATAGTCCCAGCTACTCAGAAGGCTTGAGCTCAGGAGTTAGAGGTTGCTGTGAACTAGGGTGATGCCACTGCACTCTAGCCCAGGGCAGCAGAGTGAGACTTGGTCTTCTCCCCCTGAGAAAAGAGAGGCTCGGCGCCTGTGGCTCAGCAAGCTAAGGCGCCAGCCACGTACACCTGAGCTGGTGGGTTCGAATCCAGCCCGGCCCGCCAAACAACAATGACGGCTGCAACCAAAAAATGGCCGGGCGTTGTGGCGGGTGCCTGTAGTCCCAGCTACTTGGGAGGCGGAGGCAGGACACTCGCTCGAGCCCAGGAATTAGAGGTTGCTGTGAGCTGTGATGCCATAGCACTCTATCCAGGGTGACAGCTTGAGGCTCTATCAAAAAAAAAAAAAAAGAAAAGAAAGAGAGAGAGATGATAATGATCCAGGAGGGAGGATATGGCCTGCAGGGATGAGTGGCCCAAAGAGACTCTCAAAGATCCCAAAGGACAGAAAATGACTTTGTGGTCAGG
>CAUYRH010055192.1:0-34240 GCA_963574655.1 Perodicticus potto | reverse complement strand
TCACCCTGGATAGAGTGCCGTGACATCACAGCTCACAGCAACCTCCAATTCCTGGGCTCAAGTGAGTCTCCTGCCTCCACCTCCCAAGTAGCTGGGACTACAAGCGTCAGCCACAACGCCTGGCCATCCTTTGGTTGCAGCCGTCATTATTGTTCGGCTGGCCCGGGCTGGATTCGAACCCGCCAGCTCAGATGTATGTGGCTGGCGCCTCAGCCCGTTGAGCCACAGGCGTCGAGCCTAGTAGGTCTTTGTTTAAACTTTTTTTGAATTAACTGAATGCTGTTTAATCCCAGTTGAATTAATCTCTCCAAACATTTAAAAAAACAAATAAACCTTCTTAAACTGATATGAAATATATGAATTCCACATTCTGAGCTAAGTCCTTCTCCCAAATTACATAATTCAACTGAACTTCTATAGTAATGCTTAACCTTAAAATAAAAGTTTAAAATATCTATTCCTTACCTCCATTTTGAGAATTCTATTTAAACTATCATAAAACCTACTAAAAAAGAAACATTCTACAATAATACAAACTATATTAGTGGATATTTTAGTTTATCACCACTCAAACTTAGTTTATTAGTAATTATTTCTGCACTATAGTCTACATCAATCTTTTCCATCAAATAAGCATCCTCTAAATATATACACCAGATTTATGAAAATTCTTTCATTCACTCAGTAAATACTTGAAGAGTTACTTCGTGAGTAAGACACTATTCTGTATGCTGCAGAGAGAGCATTGAATAAGCTAAAGCCCCCAGTTTTACAGCAGTTATGTTCTAATGAAGGAAGTCAGATGATAAATGAAAAAGATTATAAAATTGGGCAATGTGCCAGATAGTAATTGAGGGCTAGTAAATTTAGAATAGGTAATAGAAAAGCTCCTCTAAGTTAGCGACATGTAAGGTGAGATATGAATGAAACGAAGGGTCCAGTTGTGCAAATATCAATTGAGGCAGAGGAAATGGCTTGCACGAAGGCCCGAGGTGGGAGGAAACAAGCGTGGCATTTGTCCCTGTCATATGATGTGGGTGGAAGAGAGAAGGTAAGGAAGAGAATAGAGGGAGATGAAGATAGAACAGTAAACAAGGCTTTACTTACCAGGGAAGCCACTGGAGAGTTTAGGCAGAGGAGCACTGTGACCTGATTTTAATTTTTAGAAGAAAAATAGAAGTAGGGAGACCACTTAGACGCTGTTGCTATAGTCCAGGTAAGAGATGATGGAGTTTGGACTCAGCTGGTAGCAGCAGATAAGAGAGAAGTGGATGGATTTTAGATATGGCGTTGAAACTTTCTTACCAACTTAGTCGTTTATGTGGTTCCTAGATTACTAGTAAAGCAGACATTAAAAACATTTCAAAAGAAAAACTAAGAATACCACTAGAACCACAAGCTAAAGGAAACATATGCTCTACCTAAGAGAGGACCTTGCCTTACCATTCTATTTCCAGGCTTGGCACACAGAATTATTCATCCATTGAGTTAATTAATCATGGTTTGTGGGCTTACATTTCATAAAAAGATAAAATGAGATTAAGTCAGCAGTCTTCTTTCCAGTGCGAACATCAAATAATGGGGCAGATAATCCTTTTGAATGAACAAGTGTAGCTGCTCCAGTGTTACCCTGATGTACTAAAATTTCCCAAGGTCTTTCAGAAATAGAGAAAAAATCAAGAAGATAAATGCATACAAGGCAAATACATATATTGAATTAAGAAATACTTACTGGGCACCTGCTATGTGTCTAGCACTGTTCTATCCCTGACAGGGTAGGGAGGCTAAAGAAGATTTAGACACATTTCAGGCCTTTCCCATAATTAGAAATAGTCTTCATAAACTCAAAAAACTGAAATAACAGTTAGCAATGGTAAATCAACATGCTAGATATCTGAAGCTGTGGCATAGGATTTTCTATTTACTCTGTTAATGTTAGGGGTTTTTTTCCCCACTGCAATTTACTGATCTTATCAATTGCCCTCTTGAACCCTGGCTCCATCACACAGTTGCTAAGTGAATTTGGAGTGTAAATAGCTGGGCTATGGTCCAGCTCTATTCCTTGTCAGCACAGTGTCCTTTGACAAGACACTTTACCTGTAAGCATCTCAGTTTTTTCGTCTATAAAATGTGGATAATAATTGCTGTCCTGCTTCCTCACATAGATGCCCGGAGAAATACAATTATGTGTGTCGGTGCTTTGTAAATTTAAGTACCATACAAGTCAATAAATAGTAGTACTGTTATTAATAACAAAAGAAATCATACCTTTTCACTTAGTGCTATCTGAGCTCTTAGTAAGGCAAGAATTTTAAATCTTCATCCAGACCAGATAATTAGATGGTCCTTAAATGCAACTTACTATCCAAGAAACCAAGAGAATTTATATATATACCTGTAACTATAGGAATATAGAGCTGAGAGGACCTCAAAGACAATTTAGTCAAACCCCTACTGCTGGGCAAAAGTCCAAACCATCTAAGATGCTCATACACTCAATATGTATTAATTTCTGTCAAAGTGTAATTTTCAAAAAGCTAAAAACATAACTCTAATACAAACATAAAGTATGCACATGGCAAAAACTGATTTAACTCATTAATGAAAGAATCAGCAAGAAGGGTAATACAAGAAACAAACATACAGTCACTGGAAAAAAAGAATGCTGCAAAGTTAAATACAAATCTGATTAATGTCCTACAGAACAATAAAACCATAACCTATATGGTTATCTTTTCTTTTAAACAGAATTAGATATCTATTAGCCAAAAATCGTTTGCCACTTATCAATATTTTACAAGTCAACATCTAACTTTACAGGGCCAGAACCTTAATCAAAAGTAAGTCGAATACCTAGCTTCTCCAGTAATGTCCTAAGTCCCTTCATTGTCCCTTAAATGCCCTTGAGTGATAATGTAAGGGCACACATAATCTTTTCGCTTTTCTCCGAGTTTTAGTTAACTTTTCTAAAATATCTTTAAAACAGCTGAACATAGTTTATCATCACTTCCAGTGAACTGATTAGTAACAAATTCTGGCCCTTTTTTTTTTTTTTTTTTTGCAGTTTTTGGCTGGGGCCAGGTTTGAACCCGCCACCTCTGGTATATGGGGCCAGCACCCTACTCCTTTGAGCCACAGGTGCTGCCTTGTCTGGTCCATTTTTGCTCTTCCTCATTCACAGCCTCTTTGCGAAAATCCTTCAAATGATTGAAGTCAATTATAAATAACTGTTTAGGCTTCTTAGATCAAATAATCTTGAAATTTAGTGTTGAGGAGGGAGTTATTTTCCTGAACTTCTAGTACTCAGTACTTTTCTGTATTCTCTCCAACTATCTCACTTGTAGGTCTCCTAAAGATGAAAAATGGAACAGCTTATTCATAGGCTTCATAAACTCCCTAGAGGCTCTGACTATTCTGAGGCAGTTGCCATAATTAACTCCAATTTCTTAGTCTTCACAAACCCACCCCATTATCCCTTTCTTTCCAATATAACAATGCTTAGCAGACACAAACCAAACTTACTATAAAGGCACAAATAAACCCACTCACACTAACCACCACAATAATATGAAGTCAAGAAAGAAACTTAATTAATTTGAGAATGTCTTCTTCATATCTATATTTTCCACAGAAGCTAGAGAATTAGAATGAATGAATAAACAAATATTAAACAAATTAAGTGGACCAAAAAAACAGAAAGAATGAATGGACTCCAAAGACTTTGGCAGGTTAAGTGTCTTTCAAGAAACCAAGTAAGAGGGTGGTGCCTGTGGCTCAAAGGAGTGGGGTGCCAGCCCCATATACCGGAGGTGGCGGTTTCAAACCCAGCCCCAGCCAAAAAAAAAGAAAAAGAAAGAAAGAAAAGAAAAGAAATAAAAAACCAAGTAAGGATGGGAATTTCTGAAGACCAGTCCAGTGAGGACCTTCAGAAATAGAGACAAAATGACTGAACACTGTGGAAATTTCAAGCATCTATTGGCAAGGCAAGGTTGAAGATATTTTGAAGGTAAAGAAGTCAGGGAGGGGTGTAGTAAGTACTTCTAACATCAGACTATCCTAGTCTGTCCTCAAAGAGAGTAGCAGTGTCCTAACTTTTGAAAATCTAAGGTCTTGAGTCTAGGTACCAATCCTGACCATCCACCTCCTTCTTAATCTACAAGTACTAAAAAGAAAAATCTTAATTTAATACTTGTTGTGACTGGAGAAGGAGTTAGAGAAAAGGCTGAGATAATGATAAAGAAATTGCACAAGTATATGCTGAAGTGAGTTGTAATTTGAGAAATCTTGCACCAGATAAATATGTTTTGTTTCCTCAAAAAGCTACCTTTTCTTTCTCACATTCTGTTTCTGATAATCAGACCTTTTCTATTTCTGATCTCCCAGTAAAGTGTACAAGGTAGTGTTTTTTCCTCATCTAAAATAGCACTGTTTCTTAGTTTCCCAAAGAGTTCTATTTGCATTTCATTTCATGATTCTTGCAACATTGTTTATATTTCTTACAAAAGGCTGAACACCTAACACCCAACCACAGTGTTTAAATAAACAGGTGTAAGGACAAAATGATTAAGACTTTCCCGGCTGGGCGCCTGTGGCTCAACGGGATAAGGCGCCAGCCACGTATGCCTGAGCTGGCAGGTTCGAATCCAGCCCGGGCCCGCCAAACAACAATGACAGCTGCAATCAAAAAATGGCCGGGCGTTGTGGCGGGCGCCTGTAGTCCCAGCTACTTGGGAGGTGGAGGCAGGAGACTCGCTTGAGCCCAGGAGTTGGAGGTTGCTGTGAGCTGTGATGCCATTGCACCCTACCCAGGGTGACAGCTTGAGGCTCTGTCTCAAAAAAAAAAAAGACTTTCCCATGGATTGTTAATACCACACACTGGGATTTTTTAGGTGACTGACAACATTTGAAACTGCAGTTCTTTTTTAGAAGATATATTCTCACTAACACAAAAGAAATTCTCGTTTTCAAGCCACTCAACTTTCTCGGACCCCAAAGCAAATAGTGAATAAAAGAAAGAAGGAAAAAGAAGGTTAAAGGAGCAAGTGCCTTTTAGATACTTGGACAGGCACTGAACAACCCAAGCCCCAAGAACTATGGTGTTATACACAAAAACATGAAGAGTTTCAAAGATTTTGTTAATGTGGTAAGTGACCTAAGAAAAGTGTCAGTCTGATGTCCTCACTTTGACCAAAGAAAGAGAAAAACACAGCACCTTGCCTAGGGTCACACAATCATAGTCAGAGATGGAATTAGAACTGAAGTGTCCTGATTTCCAACTCAACTGCTTTTCCTCTATATCAGTGGTTCTCAAAAGCAGGGTCCTCCACCAGCTGCATCAGCATCACCTGAGAGCTTGCTAAGGATGAAAATTCTCAGATCCCTCCCTAGACCTAGTAAATTAGCGAGGCTCTGGGAGGACTCAACCCAGCACTGTTTTAACAAGCCCTCCAGGAGATTCTGGTGCATGTTAAAGTTTGAGAACCACTGACTGCACTACACCAGTGATTCTCAAGTGGGGCAATTCTGTTTCCCAGTAGACATTTGGCAATGTCTGGAGACATCTTTAGCTTCACACCTTGGGGGATGGTGAGGTGCTGCTTCTGACATCTATTGGGTAGAGACCAGGGATGTTGCTAAACCTCCTGCTACATACAGTCAACCCTCCACAACAAAGTCTGGCCCATAATGTCCGTAGTGCCAAGGTTGAAAAACTGCTCTATACCTACTATAAGGAAGGCACAAGAGCTAGGAAAAGCTGTCAGTGCTGCTATCTCTCTCTTTAAAAGTGTCTATCCCCTTAGTTAAAGGTTTAGATATTTTTCATTAATACATTATATAAAGCTGTGCTTCCCACTTGGTGTGCCTCGATAGGTAAGGCAACATACTGACATACTGATTCCTCCCCTACTTATGAAGCCAGAGCATCAGTCCCCAAGGCCAGTCATTCCCAATGTAAGCAGCTAGCTACATCTAGCTCCTGAGGGTATCACACACGATGTGATTAAAGATTAGAGAGCAGCACTGATCTTACCAAAAAAAAAAAAAAAATTCAAAGTGACTTATAACGGTAGACTAGTTTGGATCAGTATTTCTAGTGAAAACAACTAAAAACAAGTAAAACAGTTACACACACACAAACAATACTTCTAAAGGTTTCAAACTGCTGTCAAGACAATAAAGAATCAGTAGGCTAAAACTAAAAAGAAGAACAGGATTCTCAGAAGGCCAAATAAGCACAGAAGCCCATTTTTGCATTGGGGGATTTGTTAATCCCAGAAAATACAAACTTTTATGCTGATGGCCTCACAGGGGGAAGAGGAGACCTATCTCAAGGTGATCCCCTATTCACAGTAAGCTTGAGCGTCCACAGATCTCTCTTCACAGAAGCAATCCATGGTGCCTCAAATGAAGAATCCCATCACCATTTATTGACCATTAATTATGTCCCAGATACTGCTACTACTCTACATACCTTACTCATATCAACTTGTTAAATCCTGGGGGAATGGCAAAGAAGTTCTATTCTTTTTCTCATTTTACGAATGGGGAACCTGAGGTTCAGAGAGGTAAAGTAATTTGCCCAAGATACACAGTTTAAAAGTGGCAGAGCTGTTCACACTCAAACTCAGGCTGCCTGACTCCAGAGTTTGTACTGTAATTTTATTTTTTTTTAGGGTCAGGATCTCACTTTATTACCTAGGCACCAAGGAAGTGTCACAATCATAGCTCACAGCAACCTTAAACTCCTGGGCTCAAGTACTCCTCCTGCCTCTGCCTCACCAGTACCTGGGACTACAGGTGAGCACCACCACAGCTGATTAATTTTTGCATTTTTCAGAGAGATGCGGTTGGGTCTTTTGTTGCTCAGGCTATTCTCCAACTCCTGACCTCAAGCAATCCTCCCACCCAAAGCGCTAGGATTATAGGTGCGAGCCCCCACACCCAGCCCCAGAGTCTATACTCTTAATTACCACAGAATATAGTTAAAAACAAAAGGGCATAGCACAAAGATTTTTATTTCTATATGACTTCAAACACCAAACAACTACTCCTTAATAAGAGTTTGGTCAAATACCGGGAGAGGAACGGAGAGAGCTTCTCTCTCCCTACTTGAAATCTCTCCCACTACCAGAAGCTTTGGTGTTTTCTGTATTCTTTTCTGTAAATCAATTCTGTCTTATCACGGACGGGTGTGGGGGGGGGAAATAATGTAATGAAGAATAATAAAATACATGTATTTAAAAAAAATAAATAAAAAATAAGAAGTCATGTTTAAAAAAAAAAAAGAAAGAAAAGAAAGAGGGCACATCTCACTAGATGCCAGCCAGTGTGCTACATTCCAACCATCCATACTTAGTAACCTAGGACTATATGATGAATGCTTTAAGATTTTCTACTCTGCTGAGGACTTCCACAGCTCTAGCAAAAAAAAAAAAAAAAAAAAAAAAAAAAAAGCTGGCTCCTGGCCTGTGCTTTGAGTTGTAACAGATATTCCTCCAATTTATCATATTTCTCTAAACTGTCCTCATATGTTGCTTAATTTTTAAAATGTATGTTAGATGACAAAAACTGTTAGAGCCCTAATCTGAGTCAATATTGGTAGTTGTCAGATTAGCAACTTTCTCACACAAAATAGATTTAGTGCTTTAACACACACTATTGCAGAGGGAAGGCAGAAATTCATTATGCATTAAAAACCCTACTTCTAACAAATGTTATCCCAATGAATAGTTATTCTTCAGAGGATTAACATGAGCTCAATTTATTTCATCATTTTTTATTATTATGTAGAGAAATATATATTAAAAGAAACAAAAAGACCTCTACACTTTTCTAACACCTCAGAGACAGCTGACTATTTGAGATGCAAACATTACACACTTGCTGATTAAATGAAAAGCAATATGAAATAATGCTCTATCTATAGCACATTTTTCATTCATTGTGCAGAGCTGGCCTGAGGCTTGTTTTTAAAGTGTACCAGATGGGTTTTTTTTTTTTAAAGAAATATATTTGTCTTTGTGTGGTGACAGATGCTCTTTGAAATTACAAAGTATGTAATAACAGAGTTTTCCATTTGAAATCAGGAAATTTTATTCTTCCCCAAGTCACATCTGAAAGACAAAGCTTGCTATAATGTCCTTTGACATGATGACAGTTCAGGCTGACTCCTCGAATTTTATAACTCAGCTAGGGGGACTTATTAATTCTAAAAGCCAAAGGGTCCATGTGAGGAGCATTTTTCTATTTTGATTGCGGTGTTGGGTGGTCATTAATCTATGCAATGGTATAAAGACTATGTCATATTCTTGTGCCTTGTTCCTTGATAATATTTAGGTGACTGAGACACATTTTACACTTTGTAGATGTAAGAAAAAGTTAACATTCCTAAGAGGAGAGTCTTTGTGCTATGGAAGTAGTTATTGTGCTCCTGAGATTAATTATGGTGATTATAAAGGTAAATACATAGAGTCATGACATTTTTCTTCTTGAGACAGAGTCTCACTTGGTCACACTTGGTAGAGTGCCATGGAGTCTTAGTTCACAGAAGCCTCAAACTCTTTGGTTCAAGTGATTCTCTTGCCTCAGCCTCCCATGTAGCTGAGATTACAGGTGCTGGACACAATACCCGGCTATTTTTTAGAGATGGGGATTTCACTCTGGCTCAGGCTGGTCTTGAACCTATGAGCTCAGGTAATCCACCTGCCTTGGCCTCCCAAGTGTGGTGGAAGCATGCAATTAATAAAATATATTTCACTGATTAATGGGGTAAGGAAAATTGGATAATAACACTCTAATGACAAGTCTGTGTAGAAACTAGCATTCTTCTAAGATATGTGGTCAGTAGGAAACAAAGTGGTGACCACATATAAGGGGACAATGTGATAAAAAATTATTTAAAAAATCTTTGAATCAGTAATTCTACTAGGAATTTATCATACAAATATATTTGCAAAGACATGGAGATATAAATATTCATTGCAATACTATAGTAACAGAAAAAGTAAACTAGATATTTAACTAATATGGGACTGGTAAAATAAATTAAGATTTATCCAAACAAAGGAAGACCACTTACCAGTAAAATTATATAATATAAATGCTATCTCTCATATGGGTATATATGTTATACACACACACACACACACACAGGCCCATTCATGTGAAGTCATTTATGTACTTTTATATGCAATATATTCATGAAATATTTCCGGAAGGATACATAGTAAACTGCTAAGCCATTCCTTCTAGGAAAAGAAATTGAGACCTGGAATGGAAAAATGATATATATATTTTATTTTATATTGTTGGAAGTTTTTTATATGTCAATGAATTGATTTTTTACACTTAGATTAAGATATATATTTTTTTTTTCTTTAAGTTCATTTTATTTTATTTATTTATTTATTTTTTTTTTTTGAGACAGAGCCTCAAGATGTCACCCTGGATAGAGTACTGTGGCATCACAACTCACAGCAACCTCCAATTCCTGGGCTCAAGAGAATCTCTTGCCTCCACCTCCCAAGTAGCTGGGACTACAGGCACCCGCCACAACATCCGGCCATTTTTTGGTTGCAGCTGTCATTGTTGTTTGGCGGGCCCAGGCTGGAATTGAACCCGCCAGCTCAGGTGTACGTGGCTGGCGCCTTAGCCCGTTGAGCCACAGGCGCTGAGCCATTTTTTTATTTATTTATTTTTGAGACAGAGTCTCACTCTGTTGCCCTGGCTAGAGGGCTAAGGCAATAGTTCACAGCAACCTAAAACTTCTGGGCTCAAGCTATCCTTCTTGCCTCAGCCTCCCAAGTAGCTGGGACTACATTCATCTGCCACAACGCCTGGCTAGTTTCTCTATTTTCAGTAGAGACGGGTCTCAATCTTGCTCAGACTGGTCTTGAGCTCCTGAACTCAAGCAGTCCATCCATCTTGGCCTCCCAGAATAAGCTACCATGCCCGGCCTAAAAGCTGAGCCTAAAAGCTCATTTTAGATTAAATGCTATTTTTCTTTTTTCTTTCTTTATATGTTACTAAGGATAAGAGCAGCCATCAGGTCAGTGGCGGGTCATGGTGTTAAGAATGTTCATGTCCCACTAGTATTTTCCTTCTTGGTCTGACAGATAAATAATAGTAACAATAATAGTAACAACATTAGTAACAATAATAGTGGTTTGGTAGAAATGCGTTTAGCTTGTCATATATTGTTGGCCTAGTGCCCTTCTTTTATTCCAGAAATAACATATTCTTTTTTTTTTTTTTTTGCTGTTTTTGGCCATGGCTGGGCTTGAACCCGCCACCTCTGGCATATGGAGCTGGCGCCCTACCCCTTTGAGCCATAGGTGCCACCCAAAATAACATATTCTTTAAGAATTCCTTTTACCTTCTTCAATTGCATGAGTCCAGCAAGAGTTGGAGGTTTTTGAATTATGTTTTCTTGGGTTCCCAAAGAGGACACCACACTTAAGCCCAGCCAAACAAATCCTTCCATGAGAACTTGTAATCAGGTTAATATGAAGTTAACATTATGTATGCTTCAAGTATATTTTTCAAGTTAGAAATAAGAATATTTTGAAAATTATTTAAGAATATGTACATATGTGCTATATATACTATAAGTAATACAAGACGCCAAAACTCTGAGAACCATATTTAAAGAAGCAAAAATGAAATATTTCTTTTGAAACTTTACTTTAATTAGTTTTCTGAATTTCTCTGAAAAGAATTTTGCCTTTAAATATTCCAGAGATGCCAAAATGAAAATATTGCTATAACCACATTGAAGTAGTACCAAAATGATACAACAAAAAAGACTGTGGTGGTGTTGTGACATATTTTCTTTTTCTTTTTATTATAGAAAATATATTTTATATCACACTATGACACCTTCCTGGAACAGGCCCGGAGAACTTATTGATTCCTATTGGATAGCTTATTATTGTTTTTATATTGCATCTAAGATAAATCACCCATAAACATTTTACTGACCATGACTGTTGATATTCCAATCCATAGGAAGTCTCCTTCTGGTCTGAATAATTGTCACTTAAGCTATGATGTGTTCTAAATTAGCATTTTTGAGAAGAGCATTAATTATTATAACAACATAACATGCCAACTCTATGAATATCCAACAGTAGGGTGTTGGTTTGAAAGTGAAGGAAAGAAAGAGTAGAATTTGAATTTCTCTCTTTAGGAAAGAGCAGGCACTCAGAGACTCAGAGGGCAAGAGATCAGACAAACCAGCAGACCAGAGCAGAAGGTCCCAGCTGCAAAGTTGTGAGCAGCACTTTTGGAGCTCTTTGGACCAACTTATAAGAAGCCATAAATGACATGATGGTGACAGTAGTGTTTGCTATTGTTTTGTCTTTCCTTATATGTTACTAAGTGATCCTCAATGCAAAATAAACTGAACGATGGAGAATGCTATTTTACGTAACTCAGGCTGAGGGATGACAGAGAGATACACATGGGGACAAGAGGACAAGGGCAGAAATTCATGACCAATCAGTTATTACAGAGAGTAACCATTACTAATATTTATTTATTTAGTGCTTACTCTGTGTGGGAACAATTTGTGTTTTAGAAGGAAGTGAATCAAGGACCATAGAAAGTGCTTATAATTGCCCCTGATTGATTCAGGGAAAGAAACAGGAGCTCAAAGAACTGAAGTGGCTTTTCCAACGTACCCCACTGGTAAGTCAGCTCCAGAACACTGCGCTTCCTAATGTGATTTGGTGACTTGACCCATCTTCCCCCATCTCTCTGACCCCTCCCTACCACTTTCCTCCTTGCCCACTCTTCTCTGACTAGACTACCTCTTTGCTGTTCCTGAACAATCCCCCTCCCATCTCTGCATTTGTTATTTGGTAAATATTTTTATGTAGATAGGGACTCAGAGGCGACATTTGGAAGTCTCAGGTTAGGAGTTTATTTTCAAATTGTCTAAAGAATAAAAAAATGATTATTTTGAAATTACTTTCCAATTTAAGATCTTCAAAGCCTTAGACCACCCAATCAGAAGAGTGTGTGTGTGTGTGTGTGTGTGTGTGTGTGTGTGTGCTGATTTTAAAGCCACATATTAAATCACCTTTTCTTAGTAGAGTAATTCAGCTGACAAAAGTTGAAGACTTTCTTTACCACCACTTTAAGATAGGCTTAAAATAAAAAAGACAACCAGTGGTAATTAAATCAGAAATCCCAGGGAGAGTGGGGACCTGTGAAAGTGAAAAGATTTATTTAAGAAGGAAATAGGAAAAGATCTATGGTGGTTTATTCATTTCTATTATTTCTGGAAAGGAATTAAGATTTGGGATTCCAAATACCATTGGATATGATTGACTTTGGGATACTATTGCATAAGGAGAAGGCATAAATATCTAAAAATTAAACTCCATTGTCAGCTGCATAACAATAAACAAGGAGAAGGTTAAAAATGACTAAGCTTTTCAAAGAACTGAATCTTTGCCATGCCCAATAAATTAGATTACTCAGTTTTAAACTACAATTGTCTAATGTCACAGGAACGATTTACTTATAAAAAGAATACAGCACTTAGAACAGATTAAATGATGCCCTCTGGACTAGATTATTTGCATGAGTTTCATGCTTTATGGTTATAGATAATTTAATCATTACCATATATTTTTGAGTTGTTTAGTACTTTGATTAGAAAAACCAAACACGAACTTTAAAATTCCAACCAAGTGGTAAAAATCATGACTTTCTCTATGCCAGAAGTATGTGTCTAGCATGTTCTTTAGTCTTGCTGGTCTCCTCCGGGCTGTGTCTGACCCACTGGCATGGCTCAACCTACTTCTTTCACCCTGTTGAAATACAGCTGATACACATATTGAGGCAACACACTAAAACTTAACTTTAGCTCAATTGTAGTCAGTTATTTAATTAAAAACATGGGCTTTTAACTCCCACCCTGTTATAGAGGGGGATGAAGCAACAAGGAAACATCAAGTCGCTGTGTCAGGGAAGAAGGAACGCTGCACAAACGAGACACTAGGACGGAGGCAAACCTTCTAGGTGTCACAGCTTCACTCTGAATTGGCTTTCCTGGCCTTGGAACAGGGAGAAAAACAGCAAGGGCTAATGGAATATTTATTCCTTGAAGCTGTGAGTTCTGAAAGATTTTTACTTTTCTTTTTTTAAACAAGGTTTCTTTTAAAGAAAGACAGATTCAGGATCTGTAAAAAGGGGCCTCATTTGTCAGACGTGGCACTCGAGGTGCTGGCTCTCTCTGCTTCGCCTGCTCATCTTTTATTTTTTTTTGAGACAGAGCCTCAAGCTGTCACCCTGGATAGAGTGCTGTGGCCTCACAGCTCACAGCAACCTCCAATTCCTGGGGCTCAAGCGAGTCTCCTGCCTCCGCCTCCCAAATAGCTGGGACAAATAGCTGGGACTACAGGGGACCACCACAACACCCGGAAATTTTTTTTGGGTTGCAGCCGTCATTGTTGTTTGGTGGGCCCGGGCTGGATTCAAACCCGCCAGCTCAGGTGTATGTGGCTGGCGCCTTAGTCTGTTGAGCCACAGGTGCCGAGACACCTGCTCATCTTTTAAATTGTGGTGTCATCCCTACTACGCCCTCACGTCTCCATGTCCGCGGAGAGAATCCTGGGAGTGTATTCAGTAGTTCTCACACACAGCCTCACACATACTCTTTTTTTATGAGTTTAGCACTGGTCCTGCAGACCCTCAGGTCTCTAGGCCTGGATCCCTGGTTTTGAGGCTCAGCTTCCATCCCTGTCTGATTCCTCCTCTTGGGCCTGGCCCTGACTTCCCAGCTCTGCAGCAGCTCCCTGGTAACTGCTGGCTTGTCTCTCTGACACTACGGCCTGCTCATTTAGACTTGCCTTTATCTCGCGTTCCAAACGTGACTGGCTGGATATAATGCAATTCAGATGTTCTCACAGCAACCTCCCTATCCTAGGTCTGCTTTCTGGACACTTGGCTCCATGGATCCATCCACTTTGCTGCTGCTTTGTCCATCTTCCAACTTCTGTCTGGTTCAGTGGTCTCGCTAGACACTGCCTAGTTCTGACCTCTCCTGGCCAGGAACACTGTCCACACCTGGAAACTTTTGACACCTGATTTTATCCAGGCAAAATGTGAGCCAATGGGTTTATTTCTAGTTAATTTTTGGACTTCTATTATTTTTATACCCATACCAAGACTAGTTCTAAGTCATTAAATCATAAGACTTTAGCAAATATGGTAGAAAAATCATAATGAAGCAATAGTTTCAAATATGTTTAATGTTTTCAACTTAATTGTAGGTCATCAGTTTCAGCCATATATTCTGGTGGGAAAAAAGTAATCTTTCATTTATGACACATGCTCACAAAGTCACCAAATGAAAGTTGTCTGATTGGCTCTTACTAGAAATATCATAAGGTCTTATTAGAAGCATCCTTCCTACAATGATGTGAGAAAGGAGAAGGAAACTGAGCCCACCATTACACAAGTCTGTCTTTCTTTCTTTCTTTTTTGAGACAGAGTCTCACTCAGTCACTCTGGGTAGAGTGCCATGGTGTCTTAGCTCACAGTAACCTCAAACTCTTGGGCTCAAATGCTCCTCTCACCTCAGTCTCCCAAGTAGCTGGGACTACAGTTGCCTGCCATAATGCCCAGCTATTTTTAGAAACAGGATCTCACTCTTGGTCAGTCTGGTCTCAAACTCCTGAGCTCAGGCAATCGGCCCACCTTGGCCTCCCAGAGTGCTATGATTATAGCCACCATACCTGGCCATTGCACAAGTCTATTCAGCACAAATCTATGAATTTGGGAGGGTATATTGGGGAGAAATATTTTTTAACAATTTTTAGGAAAAGTTAATTCAAAAGTTAATTTTTAGGAAAAGTTAATACTAAAGGAATTTGTTAATGATTCTTTGTCCAAGGTATATTAAATCATGATTCTAAATGGCTCTTAATATTTCTGTAACTAATATGATTATGGGTTGTAGAATTGTTTGAATAAAAGCATATTAATTCACTTCAACACTGAGATAAGCAGAGCTGGGGATTTTCACACCTGCAAAGCCAATTCCCTGTGTGAAATAAACTCATTGAAGCTTGATTACGATTAGTCAAATTGTATTAGTCACAATGAATCAAAACTTGGAAAATGTTCGCATCAATTTCTTCATGTAATTGTATATCTAATAAGTTCTTTATAAGGGTTTATAACTTGAGTAACATATTTCTACACTTGTAAAAATTATTTTACCTGTGAAGAACAACAATTAGCATCTTCCACTATAATAACTTTAGTTATAGAAAGAGGAACTGTGTTATATTGGGGTTTCATTTTTATTTATTTAAATTATAATTGATTAATTACTCACAAAAACCTACATTTGTTAACAAAGAAAGGTTAGGATACAAATTATTGCATAAAAACACCATTGATTTGTAGTCCAGCTGATTTCTGTCTGAAGCTACATTTTAAAGCTCAGTCATTTAAAAAATAAATAAGTCCTTTTTAGCACTATTCTTTAACATTTAGGATAAGGAAAAATAGGGGGGAAATAGAATTGAATACTAAAAATTTCAATATCCAAATTTCTTATTCCTTTATAGTTCTAAATTTGCAATAACTTTCAGCATACTTTTCCATTGGAAGTATTCTAAACTTTTTTTATAAAAATGTTGTGAGGAGATCTATTTGTTACTGGGAGAATAAAATTGATTTTATCGAAGAGTTGGTTCTTAATGAACTAGTCGATCAGGAGTTGGTTCAGGAAACCCTCACTGTGCAGGGAGTCAGTACTTACGCAAAGACTCCTGGATAAAATAATTCGCCACTCCCTGTCTTCACCAGGAGATGAAAAACACAAAAAAAAGACAATCAAAACACACTTTTCTCCCACATGGAATTTACGTAAAATTTGAAATCAATTCTATCTTCCTAACTTTAAGTTCCTTAGAAACTTAATGAGTGTGCCAGCTTTTGAAGTTTTTGGTTTTTAAAAATATTATGTATATATTTAGAGGGAATGACATCATGTTTTGATGTAAACATAGTGAAAAGTTTACTATAGACAAAGGCTTACTAAAAGGAAATGAACATATCTATCATCTCACTCAACCACTCATTTTGTGTATGTGTGCTGAGAATACCTACAATCTACTTTTCTGGCAAAATTCTGAAAACAGTAAAATGTTATTAAGTATAGCTCTCACGTTATACATCGCATAGAAGGCATTATTTTAAGTCTCGAATTGCATTTCATTGATGGGCCATTTAAAAAGGATGAATACATTATCTACAATGTTTTAGTTTTCCATTTTTAGGATCATAAAACATTGTCAATTTGTAGATCTGCATATGTTTTAAAATCTACAATTTTAAAGTGATGCAATTTAAATACCTGAATTAAATATCTATTTTTTAATCTGTATATATCTTTTTAATTCTAAAGTGCACTAACAAGAAAATGTATGATTCCTTTTTTTGAGTGTTTAACACTGATAGTGCAAAATTCACAATTCACAATATTCACCTTGAATATTCCTGAATGATCCATGAGGCAAGAACTGCACATGTTGTGTAATTCCCATGACTTTATACCGAACTTACTCCAGAGCAGGACATTAAATATTTGTTGATTTAATTAATGAATGATGCACGAGAGCTCTACTTAGGCGAGAAATTTAAATATAAGCATAAATTTAAATTTAATATCTTGAGAAATAGGGAGCCATTTTTTCTGGTGGGTTTTAATATATGTACAGTAAATAAAGACAAATTTTTACTACGTATTTAAAGTGAATTCCTAAAGTAAAAGCTGAAGTAATTTTTTTCTGTATTTCAAATGTCTTTTTTTATTGCAGCCATAAACATTTAACATAAAATTTACCATCTTAATCATTTTTAAGTGTAAGACTACTAAGTGTTAACTGTATATGTATCATTGTGCAATAGATGTCTAGAACTTTTTCATTTTATAAAACTAGAACTCTATCTACTGAAGAGCTCTCTTCTCTACCTCCCCCAAGCTTCTGGCAACCATCATTCTACTTTCTGTTTCTAAAAGTTTGACTATTTTAGACACTTTGTGGAAGTGGAATCATGTAGTATTTGTCTTTCTGTGGCTGGTTTATTTCACTTAGCACAATTTCCTCAAGGTTCATTCATGTTGTGGCATTTAACATTTCCTTCTCTTTGAAGCTAAATAATATTCCGTTACATTTTCTTTATCTGTATTTCTACATTCCATCTACTGTGAATAATGCTGCAGTGAACATGGATGTACTGTTTGAGATCCTGTTTTTAATTATTTGGGATATATGCTGAGAAGTGGGATTGTGGGATTGCATGATAATTATATTTTTACTTTTTAAAGGAAACTTCATAATGTTTTCCATAGAAGCTACAACATTTTGCATTCCCACTAACTGTGCCTGAGAGTTCCAATTTCTCCACATCTTCACTAACACTTGTTATTTCAGGGGGAGAGGTGTTGTTTGTTTGTTTGTTATTTTTTTTTTCAGTAATAGCCATTGTAATGTGTGTGAGATAATATGATGTAATATTTCATTGTGGTTTTGATGTACATTTCCCTAAAGATCATAAAGATGAACATTTTTCATATGTGTGTTGGCCCTTTGGTCCTTTGTCTACTTTTTAATTTGCCTCTTTTTTTAATGTTAAGTTGTAGGAATCCTGAATATTTCCTGGACATTTCCCCACCATCAGATATATGGTTTGCAAATTTTTTCTCTCATTTCATAAGTTACCTTTTCACTCCATTCATTGTTTCCTTCACTGTGCAGACATTTTGAAGTTTGATGTAGTCCCATTTATCTATTTTTGCTTTTATTGCCTGTCTTTTGGGTGTTAAATCTAAGAATTCCTTGCCAACACCAATGTCATGAAGAATTTCCCCTATGTTTTCTGTTCGGATTTTATAATTTCAGGTCTTATGTTTGGGTCTTTAATCTATTTTGAGTTAATAGATAAGGGTCTAACTTTATTATTTTGCATGTGATGTCCTGTTTTCCCAACACTTGTAGAAGGTGTCTATTTCCTATTGGGTAGTCTTGGTACCTTTATGAAAGATCATTTTGCCATATATGTGAGGGTTTACCTGTGTGTTCTCTATTTTATTTCATTGGTCTAAATATCTATCTTAATGCCAGAGACATACTGCTATGTTTACTATAGCTGGGTAACATGTTTTGAAATGAAGAAGTGTGAAGCTTCCAGCTTCGTATTTCTCTCTCAAGATCATTTTAGCTATTTAAGGTTCTATGAGATGCCATATGAACTATAGAATATTTTTTCAATTTTTTTAAAGTGTCATTGGGATATTGATCAGGATTATATTGAATCTGTGGATCACTTTGGGCAATATGGATGTTTTAACAATATTAAGTCCTTCAATCCATAAACAGAGGAGACCTTTCCATTTGTTTGCATGTTCTTTGATCTCTTTCAGCAATGCTTTGTGGTTGTCAGAGTACAAGTCTGTCACCTCCTTGGTTAAGTTTATTCCTATGCATTTTAATTCTTTTTGATGCTATTATAAATAAAATTTTTAAAAATTTTCCTTTTCAGATTGTTCATTGTTAGTGTATAGAAATGCAACTGATTTTTATGTGTTGATTTTATATCTTGGAAAAGCTAAATTTGTTTGTTACTTCTAAGAGGTGTGTGTGTGTGTGTGTGTGTGTGTGTGTGTGTGTGTAGAGTCTTTAGGGTTTTCTACACATAAGATTATGTCATCTATAAAAAGAGAATTTTATTTCTTGTTTTCCTTTTTGAATGCCATTTATTTGTTTTTCTTATTTGATTTCTCTGGCTAGGCCCTCAAGTATTACACTGAAAAGACACAGTGGAAGTAGGCATCCTTCCCATGTTGGAGGGAAAGTTTTTAGGTTTTACCATTGAGTATGATACTAGCTCTGGGTTTTCATATATAGCCATTACTATATTGAAATAATTTCCTTTATTCCTAGTTTTTTGAGTGTTTTTATCATGAGAGAGTTGAATTTCTGTCAAATGTTCTTTCTGCTTTCGTTGAAATGATCATGTGGCTTTTTCTAGAGCTTTTTCATGTTGAATCATATTTGCATTCCAAGAATAAATCCCATTTTGTCATGGTGTATAAGACTTGTAATATGTTGCTAAATTCAATTTGCTAGAATTCTGGTGAGAATTTTTGTCTCAATATCTGTGCAGAATATGAGTCTATAATATTCTTTCCTTTCAGTCTGTTTGATTTTGGTATGGAGTAAGTTTAGAAGTGTTCCTTCCCTTTAATTTTTTGTAAGATTTGAGGAAGAACTGGTGTTAATTCTTTTTTAAATTGTTGGTAGGATTCTTCAGTAAAGCCATCTGGACCTGGACTTTTCTTTGCTAGGAAGTTTTTAATTCAATTTGATCTCCTTACAAGTTTCAGTTCTGTTTCAGATTTTTAATTTGTATTATTCAGTCTTAGCAAATTGTATGTTTCAAGTAATTTATCCATTTTTTCTAGATTATTCAATTTGTTCTTATATAATTGTTCATGGTAGTCTCTTATGATCATTTTTATCTTTGTGGCATCAGTTGTAATGTCTGCTTTTTAATTTCTTTTTTGGTTAAGTCTTTCCTCTTTTTTCCTTAGTCTAAGTATTTGTTAATTTTATTGATCTATTGACAAAACTACCTCTGCATCTCATCAGCTTTTCTTTTGTTTTTCTACTCTCGATTTCATTTATTTCTGTTCTAATCTTCATCCTTTGCTTACTTTCAACTTAGTTTGTTCTTTCTCTGCTTGCTTGAGGTATACAGATAGGGTGTTGGTTTGAGATATTTTTTAATGTAGATATTTATCACCATAAATTTCCATCTTTTTTATTTCAGAATATTATGGGGTATAAATGTTTTGGTTGCATGAATTGCTTTTGTACAGTTTGAGTCAAAAGTTGTAAGTGTGCCCCTATCCTGTATAGTGTGCATTGTACCCATTAGGTGTAAATTTATCCTACCTCTCCTAACCTATCTCACTTACTTGCTTTCCATTTAATTTTACTACCAAATATGCCCATAGGTGTTGATCAATTAGTTCCCATTTAATAGTGAGTACATAAAGTGTTTGTTTCTCCATTCTTTCAAAACTTCACTTAGAAGAATGGTCTCCAGTTCCATTCAGATTGTTACAAAAGGTATTAGTTCACTTTTTTTTTTTTAATAGGCTAAGTAGTACTGTTTTTGTTGCACCCCATTAGTTTTGGTATATTGTGTTTTGTTTTCTTTTGTCTCAAGATATTTTCTAATTTCCCTTCTGATTTCTTCTTTGACCCCTGAGATGTTTGAGGTTATTATTATCTTATTCAGTTATATTGATTTTTCCCTCCTCGTTCCTCTTGATTTTATTCACAGTTCTTTATTTTCATTGGACTCCTATAATTCATGCCAATATCGCATCTCCTGAGAATAAGGGGACTGTGGTAAAGCCAGGTGTCCTGAATTTTAATTCTGGCTTGACTGCATACTAGCTGTATGATCTTAAATATATCACTTAATCTGTACCTTAGTCTTCTCATTTGCAAAAGGGGGATTGTACCTACCTCATAGTTTGTTGTGAGGATTAAATGTGTAAATTAATGCAAAGCCCATAGAATAATGCCTGGCACATAGTAAGTCTACATTAAGGTACAGTGTGGAGGACGATTATTGTCACTGCTACTCTCCTGTTAACCTTTAACCATTGCCCCCTTCTACTCCATTCTTTATAATGCTACCAGAGTATCTTTTTAAAATTCCCTACTTCATACCTTCTAAAGGCTTCCCTTTGCCCTTGAATTAATGTTCATACTCCTACACATGTTTTCTATGTCTGACATTGCAGGTAGCCTCCCATTACTAAGTTCTAAACCCCTATCCATACACCCCCCCCCATTCTATTTATACTGAAATTCTTTCTTTTACTCAAATATTCCACACTCTCTCTTGTCTCTGTGCCTTTGAAGGAACAGTTTTCTCTGATTGAAACAGTCTTTCCCTCCACTCCCCGGCAGTGTTCACTTGTTAGCTCCCACTCATCCCCATCATATTGAACATTGTTGCTATAGGCAACCTACCTTGATCCCTTAGCCAAAGTTGTGGTCCTTGCTCTATCACATGTTATTGACATTTCTTGCTTAATATTCTCTCTCTCCCAGTAAACTGTAGATTGTCATTGTTGTGCTCAGTATTATCTCCAAGTGTCCTGTCACAAAGATAGACCCACTGTAAGTGTTCAGAAGCATTTTTTGAATGAATGTATGCATGCATGAACAAATAAGTGAATAATTTCATGATTTTTATAAACATAAAAATCACTAGTAATGTAAATTTTAAGTACTTCTTTAGCTTGAGATTCTGCAGGTCTCTCTGTCTTGCTTTATCTCCTGGAAATGGGAAACTATTTGTATGTCCCTATATATGGTACATTGCTTCATGCCTTTATGAATGTGCTTATGCTGTTCCTTCTGCCTGGAAGACTCTTTTCCATCTGGTACACATGGCAAGGTCCTATGTATCCATTAGTATATAGAAGGCCAACTTCTGTGTGAAGCCTTCACCACAATCCCCTCCATAGAGTTAACCATCTCCTCCTCTGAGCTATGTCCACACTTTTAAGCCTTGTGTGTATTTCTGAAATTCACCATACCATATACTATTATATATACATATCCTAATTATATTTTAAAAGACATGAGAGTAGTATGAGGCTTACTATTATTTTTTTCCCTTAGCCTGTAGAGCATCTGGTATCCATCAGCATTTCACCAAGTGGAAGTTGAATGTCATAGAACCAAGAATTGTGAGGATTAGGAAGGAGGTTACTAGGTAGCACCAGAAATAATAAGATTCAGAGATATAAGAATTCATGTGGAGAGTTGTATTAAAAGAAAAAATAATAATGCTAACCTTGGATATAAGAGATTAAGAGACTACATGCGAAGCAAGCAGAAGCCATAATATAGTCATTTTTGTTAAGTGTAAAATATCTTCCCATAATAATTGCTTTGGTTGTAATAAGTCTAAAATTTGCATATCTAATATCAAGTACATATGGAGAACATTTTATCTCTTTTCAGGCTCCCACCCATATATACAAAAACTCATTAGCATTGTTTTAAATTTGATATGCAACCATTGTAAACCACAGTTTTAACTGGTTCTTAATTGATCACCATGAAATTTAATCATTTCTCAAATATTATAAATTTGATACTATAGTATGGCTGTTAGGGAAGACAGTCCTGAACACTGAACTTTCTCAAAGATTATGCTTATTTCATGAAAGAATGGCATTAGGCTGGCTATTTAAAGTGTCAGTTATTATTTATAATTTCAATGAATAAGCATGAAGCTTTAGGAAAATACAAATGAAATTAAATGTGAATCATTTAACCTCAAGTATCTTTCTCACACAATCAATTTACATGGTTTTGGCCAATGTGCCCTGACTCAAAATATTCAGTTCAAGCACATTGCAAAACCACATGTATATGATTTATTAAAAAACAGTTACAGATGTGTTGAACAAGCTCTAAACTTGATTCTGTAAACAGAGCAAGTGGAAAAGCAACACTGTAAGGGCTCAATAAATATTTTCTATTATTAGTTCTACATAAAGGAACATTAATGGCAATAGAACCATGTTAGAAAACAGAACCAGTTTAAGTTGTTAGTAAAGCCTGTTATGTTTATTTTCTACTTTGTGCCAGGGGCTGAGAAAGATGCTCCAGGTAACTGATTCCATTTGCCTTCACAATGATAGTTAGTATGGTATTATTAGCCCTATTTTATAAAACAGAAGATTAAGACTCAGAAAAGGTACAACATTTGCTCAGCATCACAGAACAAGTAAGTGTAGAGTGAAGTTTCCAACCTTGGAATGTTGCACATTTTTTAATGCTGTAATTCAGAGTCTGACAAAAGGGAAAATTGAGGAAATGAACCTTTACCGAGTGCTTGTTAATTGCAGGTTTGCATGCTTTCCATTAGCTTTTGCTGTGTTTCAAATTTTCATCAAACTGATTTGCTAACTGTGAAAGAAACACATGAAAAAAGGGGTCTTCCAAATATGGTTACTCCACAATAGCCCTGAGTTTCTTAAAAGAACAATTGATCTTTGTGTAAAAGTTGAAACAATGCCCCTAGTTCATTGTTAGGCCCCTCTAAGACATCTGGGGTTTAGGTGCTATACATGTCAAAATGCTTCTAGACTAGAAAACTTCTCCTTCTGCTCCATGCAGGGTTATGGATGGTGTATAATTGGGGAAAGGAAGGGAAGCATATAGTAGAACCAGGAGAGATAAGGCAATGTCTAGAAAATAAAGAAATGAGATGAAAGAAATTTCTGGATGGCCAAAGATCAAGGCAGAACCTTTTAGAGGCTAATCTACCTGATCTTACCTTCAAGGAAGCTAAGTGCTCAATAGAAGTTTTATGTTGAACCTACTCTGCTTTGAAAAATACATCAGCGTATCAAGGGTTTACCAAAGTTTTTGTGGCCTGACTCCCCAAATGTGCCCAATCAATGTCAGAACTTTTCACAACTATTGTTTTTATGGCTGTCAACGTGAATTTCATGTCTCTGTTTTTGGAAACCTATTATCTAACTCTCTCCCCTTACTTCTAATTAGCCAAATCTCCATTGTTTCCACTCCATATCTCTTCTTTGTTCTGCCAGACAAATTGGTCCGAACAGTTTCCAATATTTCTGTGAGATGGACCTGCAACCTGTTTACATATGTGTTTGTGTTCATTTCTTTTCTCCACAGGTGCTGCTACAACCCTAGCTTTCCTGGCTGGATTCAAAACCTAGAATGTTGCAGCAGCAACAACAACAATAATAAAAAAGATATCTTCTAGTCTTTGGAAAAAGATGGAGTAAGGGTATGATTCATAGATCAGTGAAGTAGGCGATAGACCAAATAGGCAAATAATAAAATAAATCATAAGGACACTGCATAAGGGTTGGTTGAATATCTAATCCTATGCAAAGCATTTGATATTTATTTGTTATCTCGTTTAGTCCTTATATTCTTTGAAATTGGTGCTCTTATTTTCCTGGTTTTGCATGTGAAGAAACCGAGGCTTAGGAAAGACGAGTACAAGGTCAAAAAATTTGCAGTGTTTTACCTTAAGGTAATATAGTGCCCTGTGACCTAACTCCCCTCCAGAGGAGTGACTGCAGGGTAAGCCACAAGGAGCCCTGCTTCAGGCTGACTCTGTTCTCTTTCTTGATCTTGGTTCACTCTGTAAAATTTTATCAATATTTATATGTCTTACATGTATTTTATACTATACTAAATGTTTAAATATTTAAAACTCTAATAATAATTCTAAAAATACCATTTTCAAAGTCTCAGTGGAGAGCTGAAATAGAATGTAGATCTGTCTGCTTCCAAAGCCCAAATGTTTAAACTGAGAATATTGCCTTCGGTTTTGTAGCCTGACATTTCACTGGATAACTTAGAGTATAACACTGAATCTCCTGAGGATCTGGAGTTATTGCTATCTGACTAATCTCCTTAGGGAACCAGACTTTTTCTTGGTACAGTGGGGAAAAGTTAGGCAAATAATCATTGCATGGGAAGCATTTATTATGGATTTGGGAAGAGAGGAATGTTCATCTGAGACAGTTCAAGCAGTTGCTTCAATAGGAACCAAGACCTGGTTTCCAGGGGCCAGAAGGACTGTCAATGACTATTCACTCAACACCCAAAATTGAGTTTTGCTTTTTCTTCTATCCTAAATCTAGGTCCAGCACAGTAAATTGGGCTAAAATCTATGAGCCTGAGCTGGACAATAGAGCAGAAATGAAGCTAACCTTGGCTCTAAATTAAGTTGACCCTAACTCTCATTAAAAAAAAAAAAAAAATAGGCTCAGCACCCATAGCACAGTGGTTACAGCACCAGCCACATACACCTTGACTGGCAGGTTCAAACCCTGCCCAGGCCTGCTAAACAACAATCACAACTGCGACCAAAAAATAGCCGGGTGTTGTGGTGGGCATCTGTATCCCAGCTACTTCAGAGGCTGAAGCAAGAAAATCCCTTAAGCCCAAGAGTTTG
This sequence comes from Perodicticus potto, assembly GCA_963574655.1. NCBI lineage: Eukaryota > Metazoa > Chordata > Mammalia > Primates > Lorisidae > Perodicticus > Perodicticus potto. The sequence continues at coordinate 9,172 of CAUYRH010055192.1, read as the reverse complement.
AGGTTGCTGTGAGCTATGATACCATGGCACTCTACCAAGGGTGACATAGTGAGACTCTGTCTGCAAAAAAAAAAAAAAAGGAAGGAGAGGAAAACCAAAAGGGCTTGTCAGAGGGGGTAAAACAGGGAACATTAGACCTGAAACCACAGAAAGGAAAACAGAAATGGGAAAGTTCTGGTTTCTTATTGGAGGCAAAATTTGGAAAGATATCTGAGGTGCTATGATTTCATCCCCAGGTAGAAGCCAACCACATAAGGGTACCAGTTAGTTTGGGCTACACTAAGGTAGCATCTCAAAAAGCTCCTTTTCTTTAACCATTTAGTAACTATGTTTCCTATGCCTAATGATAGTCCTTACAAATTCTTCATGTCTAACCACAGTGACATAAAGCATGCTAGTTCCAATGAGGACTTTACACAGCTCTGTTTTCATCTCAGACATATACAGGAAAAGATGGAAACTTCATAGTCCCCTTTCCAAAATATTTTCTAAATTTCATAGGCAAAGAATCTCTATATTTTGTCCACTGAAATATTTATTCCTATGTCACTTTGAGTTTGGCAAGTCTTAGTTCAATGAGGTCTTGATTTTCCTTTCCTTCTTCAGAAGTTGCATAAAGATTCAGGTCAGAGAAGGTCAATGTATGAGGAGATGTCATCAGTGCTTCCCTCCACTTTAAGCTCTATGTCCCGCTGCACAGAGCTTATCTTATTTCTGTTGCTTTAGACACCTGGGAGGTGCTAACATCACTTAGTTTCTCTACTTAAAAGAGAAAGGCTCCATCTCTCAGGAGATGACATATTGAGACTTAGTCCAGGAAATTAACACAAACCACACTTTAGTAACTGAAACTTTCAAATCTGTGCTGACAATATATATATATATAACAAAATTAGAAATCATCATTTGTTGTCAAATGCAATCGTAACAGAAAGGACTAGAGAGTCAACTAAATATAAAACACAATTTTGTGTCTGACACTGTGAATGATTATAAATATAGTAAAATGACACTAATGCCCTGTTCCTAAAGGGTTTTCATGAGGCAAGGAAGATTGTATGTAAAGCACCCAGTGAGAGTTAATACGTGCTAGATGAGGTTCTAAATATTTCACTCGTATTATCTTTTATTCCTTACAACTACCTAGAAGCTATTTTAGAGGCACTGAGAGGCTCGAAATTTTAACTCATCACCATCAGGGTTTGAATCCAAGTGTCCTAGCTCCAGATCCCACAGCGGTAACAATCGCTTCTCAGTGTGGTCTGAGCAACGTGTCGACGGGTGGAATTTGACCAGAGAGAGCCGGCAGGAGAGGTTCCCTGCTTTGGCCAGAGGAACCCTCTAACATGTAATGATTTACTTTCTCTCCTGCTTAAAACCCAGTAAGGGCCAAGTTCAAACTTCCTTGGGAACATAATAAACCTCTTCTTGATGTGGTTTCTTCCTATACCTCTAACTAATACTGACTTTGTTTGTTTTCTTTTATTGTTTAATTTTTGTTTCTTTAATGTATTGTATTTGATTTTGCCATATTCTCTTGTAGGTACTTGTATAAGTGTCTACACTATTGTGTAGACATCTTTCACTTTCTGTCTGTGAAAGATTAGAAGCCTGTAAGGGGAAGGTCCATATTTGCTATGCTTTGTTCTACTCCCTGTAGCAGGGAGCAAGTTTGAAAATATTAAATTAACAGTAAAGCATAGACACCAATCAACCAGAATAGACATCTGAAATCGATACCTAGTAGCACTTTATCACTGTATAGACGCCTACCTGGTGTAAGACCAAATAGTGGGTCCTTACTATTTGTGAACAATGGATGGATAAATGAATAGATTTAAGAATCACAGTTCTTGGCATTTTTTGCCTTTTTTTCAGTCTCGCTCTTTGCTCCAATTATGTCCTTTCTCTTCCTTACTTCTAAATTACATATTAAGATTATATTTTATGTATCCTTAAAAGCAGTCTTAAATCTGTTGGGGTCCAGCAGAGCAGGGCCCTACAAAGAACCCCACCAAAAAATTCCATCTTGCTTCCTACTCTGTTGAGTATGTTAAATGGTATGCAACATCTTTTAAATGTAACACAACCTGATCTAGCTTCTGATAGTTGGTTATGTCTATTATGTAGGATTAAGGCAAGCAAGACCCTCCAATCACTAATAAAAAAAAATAACAATAATTAAAAAAGCAGTGTCCACTGAGACCTGTGGAAATTGGTGACAATCAACTGAAGAAATACAGAGTTAGAAGTGATGGTAAAGAAAGACATGAGACCTAAAGAGTAGAATTAAAAGTGGGAGCTCAGGGGTCCATTGCCCCTTATGGGAATCTGGCAATGGCCCAGAATGTTTGCTCCACTCTGATTTTATTGAAGTCTATTTGCCCAGAGGGTAAGATGAAGGAGGGAACAAAGACTCTGAAGTTTCTCTAATTAAGCATACCAGCTCCTATTATCATTAATAACCTTAAGGGTAGCCTTCAGAAATCTGAAATCTGAGCCTTATATTGGGAGAGCCTTGAGGTCACACATACAGATTTCTAGGGAGGTGTTAAGCTCTGCTGGTTCTCTGTGGAGTAAAATGCCACCAGCATTAATCTCCTCTGAGGGATTGGTGGGAGGGAGGCATTTTCCTCTCATCACCACTACAGAGGATCTTCCTCTGGGATAAGGGATATAAGCTCTTCTGCCCATATCTGAAGGGCTTAAGCTACTCCCTTGGTCTCTGCCCCAGGCAAATGCAAATCTCGACAATGGGTATCTGCTTTGCCTATTTAGTAGGCATGAAATGCCCTAGAAGATGTATCTTTTCTAGGACTTGCCATAATCTCTTCTATGACCATTATATTCCTCAGAGTGCTCACAGACCCAGCAGGGTGTTTGTAAACGTGTTTGTAATTTCAGAAAAGTCAAGAAGCTTGCTAGCAATGACTAGCTTAAATGCAAACTAGCTGACTTTTCTTTGTTCCAACTTACTCAGCTTACTTTTTAATTTTCCTCTTTTTCTGGGGGTGCTTTCCCTTGCCAAGAATGGTGTCTTTGGTCCCCATTCTCCCAGCAAAATCCCTTCTGTGAGAAGATAGAAGTTATTAAGTATATAAAACTGTTATTGAACATTCACTACCATTTAGAATGATTCCTCTAAGGCAGCGGTTCTCAACCTATAGGCAGCGACCCACAGGAACTGTATTAAAGGGCTGCAGCATTAGAAAGGTTGAGAACCACTGTTCTAAAGACTGACAAAATCGGAGCTGAACTGAAGCATAGGTTGGGGGTTATTCTTCCTTCTTCTTTCAAATAGCATCCCTCTGGCTGCCATAAAATTAGGTAACTTCTGGTACCTAAAATTCTATTTAGGAGATTTATTTCTTAGAGTTAAAAGTTTGCCTTTCATGTATCAGCTGCTAAATTGCAAATTTTCCTCCAGGTCCTCACCAATAGATTAAGTAAGTGAAGGCTAGGAAACTGACAGCTTGCTAAGGTAATGGAGGCATGATGTGAGTTAGCATATACTTGGTGTAGGGGAAAATAATGTAAAAATAAGTACTACTTTGGCATGGGTAAATATTATAGAATTATTATAATATTAGAAGCTTGGCATTGATTAGTTTTATTGAATTTCTCTCCAACTAATACCTTGAAAATGAAAAATAAGGCAACATTAAAAGCCACTCATAAAGTTTGAAGGGAAGAGCCAGCTGTTGTTATCTCACATCTGGTTTTTGCTATTTATATTCCTTTGTGGGGTTTTTTCTCCAAAAGCTTTTAACAGGTGTATGTTGACCCTTTGTTTCATGATTGACAGAAGCAGAGGCCATGGATACTGACAACTGTTTTCTTCTGTCTTTTTCCATGACTTTATATACTGCTTCGCCTTGAATTACAAGCAAAAAGCTACAAAAAATAAGTGTTTTGTGATTTATCTAGAAATAATATGGAAAATATTGCTGTTATTTTTAGTTAAGAAAATCTATTTTGTGTAGTTTATTTCAATCTAAACAAAATGCGAATTTTGGTTATAAAAAATATCATTCAATGAAAAAATAATACTGTATATTTTATATATTCATTAGAGAAAGGGAGAGATATATCAGAAGCTGTGCTTCAGTTGCTGAGCACAAGACTTGACTGCGCAGGAAGCACTTGAACATGTAGTTTACACATGGATTCCTAGACCCAGATATTTAGTTTTGAGTAAGCTCCCAATTGATTCAAATATCCGGCAGCTAGAGTTGAACACCGCTGATGGAGACTGAGCTCTTGTGGTGGAGCTATATCTGGATTAGGAACCCCAGGCTTTTAACTGTGCACTGAGTTCCTGGGATGAGAAAATAGATGCAAGATGAAAAGAAATATTGAAAAGCCAAGGCAGGCCACAGAAACATGAGGTTCCTAGCTTCAGATATAAGGAAATGATTTGTATGGATAAAACATACTCTTTTGAAGGCCAGAAAGTACCCTTACCTCTAAAAGAAAATCTTTTCAGCATGAAGGTTGACACAAATGGGGTTTTCTGGGCTGGTATTTAGTCAACCAGAACACTGGGTTAATCAAAACACGCTGATGTCAGAAAATTCTAATTGAGATTTTGTGGCACACATGAGACATTTCAAGCCTGAACAGCGAGTTTTATTTATACTCCCCTTTTCAAGGTACTATAAATAATGACTTTTATGTTTTTCATTAGTGTCAAAGTAGTGCTTATTTTTACATTATTTTCCCCTACATGGTGTCAGTGCTAACTCATGTCATGACTGTCATGGCCTTAGTAAGCTATTACGTTTCCTGGTCTTCACTTTCTTAATCTATTGGTGAGAACCCAGGGGAAATGAGATGTTTTCAAAGTTCCTTTCAGCACTAACATTTTAAGATTTTTTGATAAATCACTTAAAGGCATACAAGCTGAATTTGAGCGTTTGCTCCAATGGAAAACAATTCTCTTCAGAATTAAAGAAAAACATTTATTGACCTCAAATGCACTTGCGCCGAGCTGGTCAATTCCATCATAACTCCCCTTCAGGACTCAAGCTATTCATGTCAAAGTTGATTTGTAGCTATAAGGTTGGCATGTATGCAACCTTTTTTCCCAAAAAGTTTCTCAGTTATGTAACAGATGGCCTACTTGATATTAATAAAGGATGATTGAAGAAGCAGTTCTTCAGTTTATTGTGTGCGTGTGCACACATGTGTACTAGGAGAAGGCATGAGTGCAGGTATCCCTAGACTTCATTCTAAGTAATTTCATTCTGAGTAACTTTATGGCAGGCATTCTGGCGTGTAGGTGGAAGATTTTCAAAGTGCTCTTTCCCAACACAGTAAGAATGGCTATAGGGGAAAACAAGTCCATGGTTAATCACTTCAGCCTCATTCTAACATGTGTTATAACACAAATGAACCTTCAAGATATTATGCTAAGTCAAATAAACCAGACTGAAAAGGACAAATATTATATGAATTGACCTATATGAGGTACCTAGAGTAATCAAATAAATGGAGACAAAGTAGAATGGTGTAGGATGGTGGATGCAAGGGACTAGATAGAGGGAAATGGAAAGCTAATATTTAATAGGTACAGAGTTTCAGTTTGGGAAACTGAAAATGTTCTGAAAACAAATAGTGGTGATGGTTGAGAAACAGTAGGAACAGACTCAAGGTCACTGACTTATACATACTTAAAAAATTGTTAAAATGGTAATTTATTAATGTGTATTTTGGCACAATAAAAAAAGAATAAAAATTTTGAAAACTGTAACTATACCAAATATGAATGAATGAACAAATAAATGTTAGAATATTAATAGAACACAGATGGCTGGGTAAGCAGTTTAAGGGTGGTAAAAGTTTCAAGTTGCTAAGGAGGTAAATGGGAGACTGAATTGATTGGGCAAAATAATGGTATTTCTGAGGGACATTATGGAATAGCTGACCTTGAAGGTCATCCATTTTTATTAATACCTAATTGTACAGTGGTGCATCTGTTTGCAGCAATGGTTGGCAGCTCTAAAGCTGAGGGTGTGTGTTGTAATCCTTGGTGGGGAGGTTCCATGTATGAATGAACTTCAGAGAGGAGGAGGCTGAAGCATGTTCAGGTGCAGTTGGAAGCAAAGCCCATTAACACGTGGTGAGGCTGAATATGGGAGGTTGTGGAGAGGGCCTGGAGATGTGATCAGAGGAAGCATCACAGGAGTAGAATTCAGCAACCCAAGGTGCTGTGGTCAATGTGTCAGTTTGTGTAGTAGATTTTAGAGATGGAATTAGTCGTGTGTTCCAACAAATGGCGCTGAGTTACTGCTAAAGTAGAGGAAACATTCTGTGGAAGGAATCACACAAAGGGACTGTGATGTTACAGTGAGGAAAACATCATCTTCAGGGACCTTAAGCCCTCCCCCAAATGAAGGCTGCAGCTATCGTTGTGGGGAAGATTATAAGCCAGGTATCAGATCCTTTATCCTATCAGATAAATGCTCAGAGGGACTCAGTCAAGAGGCCCTGAAGAAGTTGAAGAAGTTGACTCACAGTAGCTGAATTGAGTGCTACATCTATCCAAAAGGGTGCAGAAGAGTTGAAAGAGCAGAGCCTAGAATCAGTGATGTGGAACTAGGAGAATGGGATTCTTTGAACATTTCTGAGGAACAGCTTCATCTCTGGGGAGCTACAAAGAAAGCACCACCTTCTGGAAATAATCAGACTTCTCAGAAAGCAATTAACTGGAAAGGGCACAATCTGCAGACAGGTGAATGGTATACAGAGGTTTTTTCCCTATGGAATAAGGGCTGGAGGGATGCGGCAATGAGTAGGCAAGTCCAGGGGAGGGAGAATAGAGAGGCATGGCCAAGCAGAAGAGAAGACAGACTGCAGGAGATGCCTCTCTCCAGGTGCCTCTTGGTTTCATCGTAGGGGCAAGGAGATATGGTCAGGGGTCAAATAGGACCCCAGGTTCTAGAATACTCTCATGACCAGCTGTGGTTGGTAGCCCTAGTGGGAGGCTCAGAAATGAAGCAATTGTTCATAGTGCATTCAGATTTCTTCTAATATCTTCTACCTTCTATATTTATAGATATGAAAAATTAAGAATCATGCTTAGAATGATAAACTAAACCTATAGAAAATTCTCAGTGATTAAAGATTCAATAACATTCTCTCAACAACAAATGTTAATGGATTATGGGATGGGCAGTCTGATATGGACCAGGAATTCTATGGTGAATACAATTGGGTTTCTGCCCCTAAGGTGCTTATAAGAGGAAGAGATACAAAGAAAGTATTTCCTGATATTATACTTACTTAAAATAGAAAATTGGACAAGTACTAACTTTAAAATTAGTTTCAAAAATGAAATATTTGAATATTTAGGAATTAACCATTGGATATCCTTTTATGGCTGAAAGATATCCCATTATATAGATAAGGCCATGTTTCTGTTTTTATTAGATCATATCTGTGTACGTTACTGTGTTTATCCATTCATCTGCTGTGAAGTGGTAAAACATCGTAGTTTTGTTTTTTTATCATTTTATTGTATTTTTAATCGACAAATAATAGTTATATACATTTGTGGGGTACAATGTGCTATTTTGATAACCACACTAATTAATATATCTCTCACCTCTCCTATTTTTCAGTGAGGAAAACATATAATAATCTATTCTTTCAGCAATTTTGAAATACACAATACATTATTGTTAACTATGGTCACCAAGCTGACCAGTAGAGTTATAAAACTTATTCTTCTTGTCTTACAGAAATGTTGTACCTTTTAACCAACATCTTCCTGCCCACCCTTGCCACCCGCCACCCCAGCCTCTGCTAACCACCATTCTATCTCTACTTCTTTGACTTCAGCTTTTTTAGATTCCACATATAATATAACATTTCTCTTTCTGGGCCTGGCTTATTACACTTAACCTAATGTCCTCTATGTTCACACATGTTGTCACAATTGACAGAATTTTGTTCTTTTAAGGCTGTATAGTATTCCATTGTATATATAAACCAAGCTTTCTTTATTCATTCATCCATCGATGGACTTTTAGGTTGCTTCCATATATCAAATATTGTGAATAATGCTACAGTGAAAGGGGCAATGAAGATATCTCTTAAGCATAGTGATTTCAATTCCTTTGGATATATACCCAGAAGTGAGGTTGCTTGATCATAAGGTAATTTTTAAGAAACCTCCATACTATTTTCCATAATGGTAATACTAATCTATATTTTTTTAATTATTTTTATTATTAAATCATAGCTGTGTACATTAGTGCAATCAAGGGCTGGTTTCATATACAATTTGAACTATTTTTATCAAAATGATTAACATAGGGCTCGGTGCCTGTGGCTCAAGCAGCTAAGGCGCCAGCTACATACACCTGAGCTGGCAGGTTTGAATCCAGCCTGGGCCTGCCAAACAACAATGATGGCTGCAAGCAAAAAAAAAAAAAAAAAATGGCGAGGCGTTGTGGTGGGTGCCTATAGTCCCACCTACTTGGGAGGTAGAGGCAAGAGACTCGCTTGAGCCCAGGAATTTAGAGGTTGCTGTGAGCTGAGATGCCACGGCACTCTATCCAGGGTGACAGATTGAAGCTCTGTCAAAAAAAAAAAAAAATGATTAACATAGTCTTCATCGCATTTTCTTATTGTATGAAGACATTGGTATTCTGCATTTAGTAAGGTTCACCTGTACCCTTCTAAGATACACCGTAGGCGTGGCCCCACCAATTATCCTCCCTCCACCCCAACCTCATCCCTCCCCTCCCCTCCCTTGCCCCTTTCCCCATATTCTTGTGCTATAGTTGGCTTATAGCCTTCATATGAAAGCTATAAATTAGCTTCACAGTAGGGCTGAGTACATTGGATACTTTTTCTTCTATTCTTGAGATACTTTGCTAAGAAGAATATGTTCCAGCTCCATCCATGTAGACATGAAAGAGGTAAAGTCTCCATCTTTCTTTAAGGCTGTGTAATATTCTATGGTATGTACCACAATTTACTAATCCATTCATGGGTCGATGGGCACTTGGGCTTCTTCCATGACTTAGCAATTATGAATTGGGCTGCAATGAACGTTCTGGTACAGATGTCTTTGTTATAATGTGATTTTTGGTCTTCTGGGTATATACCTAGTAAAGGAATTATAGGATCAAATGGCAGGTCAATTTTTAGATCTCTAAGTATT
>CAUYRH010055190.1:0-26059 GCA_963574655.1 Perodicticus potto | reverse complement strand
AAAATAAAGTATATACTTGCATACTTCCCCTTTCATCCCCTCAGTCTCAACTAAGGGACACAGAGAAGGATATGGTTGCCTTCTGGGGGTTGCAGTAGGACCAGAACAAACTCTTGGGACAGCCTCTCTCCTGGGGTTTTCCGCACACATGGAGGAAGGTGTGGGAGAAGTAGATGGAGGGCTTTAACTAGGTGGTGTCTCCCTTGAGGATCTCCGACCATTTGGGGAAGTGACTACAGCTAAGAGAGCTGAATCTTTCTGACAGGTTTTACACATTGGGGGTCGAACTGGAGGGAAAAGAACACTTGCACATAGGGCACCTCAGACCACTTTTTTCCTGTTTACAAAAGGCATTTAGTTGAAGAATGGTGTTATAATTAAGAGTACCCTCTGGGGGCCATTGTTCACCAGTGGAGAGTTGATATTGAGGCCAGGCTTGGGTGCAGAAGAAAACCATACGGTCTTTTTTCAGCACCTGGGGATCAAACATGTCCCAGTGCTCCAGAATACAGCCCAGAGTTGTGTTCTCTCGACGAGAGAATATGTTACCTATCTGTGAGAAAGAACAAACGTCCAGTTTACTCCATCCCACCCCGTATTCTTGAGTCGGTCAAAGCGTCCCCTGACCAACCCAAGAAGCCTTCCGACCAAACAAAAGGAAGCGTCCTTCCAATGCCTGGGGAAGAATACCAGAGAACAGTGGCCTCCTCAGCCCCTGCGCTTGTCTGGAATTAGCCACTCTTACCAGTGTAGCGCTTATGCCCGCTGGTTCTCCTGTGCTTATAACGAGCCAGCAGCACAGCTCCGAGAAATCAGGTTACAGGGAGCCCGGTCCCACCCGATACGTGTATTCTGCCTCCCCTTCTGCCCCTTCCCCCCTCTAGCCTCAGAGTATCAATCAAAGTGGAGATAAGCCCCTTCCTGGAGAAAATGGATGTGCGCTGTTTGCACATTTAACTCTATAGAACAGGTACAAGTTTGTCAAAATCCCTCATAACAAAAAGGAAAGTAGGCTCTCTGGCATGAGCAGGTCTTGGTGTTAAATGCTATGCTTTTCCAACCTCCCTTTCTTTACCAAAGTTTACCAAGGCAACACCAACTAAATTTAGTTACAAATCAGGGTTGTTTACAAATCAGGGTTGAGTTGAGAGACACTTTGAAACATTTGTATCACAATTAGTTGCACTTAACTGAAGTCTCAGAAACACCTGGAAATATCTTCAACTTCCCCACACCAGAAGAAATCAAATACCCAGGGTTATTCTCATTGCTCTACTTTATTGTTAAGAGACTGAGTGATAGCCAAGATTCAGGGCCCTTCCCACCTTGGGGAGCCATCCCAGGCCTCCCTTTACAGGCTTCTGGTTACACTGCGGAAGGGAGTCATTTTGCCCCTCATTTGGAGCTGACTTTTCTTTAACGGGGTCAGCTCTTGTATTTTTATGGACATAAAAACATCAATGAAAACAACTCTAAACCCACCTATAACATTCAAAGCCCCCTTAGAACATCTACGAATATCCCTACAAAATTAACTATATACACAATTCTTGCCTATATTCAAACAAAGCATATATACTATTGAGGAGAGGAAGAGAACTAGAAGAGAGTCTACAGAGATAACTAGATAAAATGTGGGACCATGGAAGTGAAGAGAAGATAGCAGAAGCTGGGAGAGCAGGAGATTTTGAAGGCCCTCCCAAGTCCTGGGGTCAAAACCATTGCTGGGGACCCCAGGGCATCTGAGTGCTACCTCCTTACTCGGCTCTTGACCAGGGAAAAGGAATAAAAAGAAAATAGATTCCACAGTCTTCTCACAGTCCCCTTGCCTCCTTTCAGAGGCCAAGGAGAATTATAAAGTTTTCTCCCCAACAGCCTCTTGCCAGTGACCTGGACACCAGCCACATTTACAGGCTGGTGGGCATTAAATTTATTCACCTCCAGTAGGATATCTAGAGAGACAAGAAGGATAGAATAAAGTGGTCCCATGCTTACCACAGATGTCTTTGCTCTCCTGGCTGGCTCGCCAAATCTGATGCTGGAATTTCAGGTTCTTGGTCTCAGACGATTCGAAGAAGGAATCGACAGACCACAAGAGTAGTGGTAAGTCAGGATTTATTTACAGGAAAGAAGAATCAGTAGTCAGTTTCCAGGGACTGGGTCCTCATTGGACAGCTTGCTGTAACTGACGAAGATTCGCCCCTAAGAAGTTCTGGCCAAAACAAGTCCCTGGGACTATAGATTTGTGAGAATTGATTTTGTAACCTGAAACACTGCTATATTCCTTGATCACTTCTAAGAACTTTCTAGTAGAATCCTTGGTGTTTTCAAGATATACAATCATATCATCTGTGAAGACTGAAAGTTTGGTCTCTTCTGACCCTATATGAATACACTTGATCACCTTTTCTTCCCTAATTCCAATGGCTAAAACTTCCATTACAATGTTAAAGAGCAGTGGAGACAATGTGCAACCTTGCCTGGTTCCTGATCTGAGTGGAATTGATTTCAATTTAGCTCCATCCAATACAACATTGGCTGTGTGTTTGCTGTAGATGGCCTCTATCAGTTTAAGAAATGTCCCTTCTATATCAATTTTCTTAAGTGTTCTGATCATGAAGGAATGCTGGATATTATCAAAAGCTTTTTCTGCATCAATTGAGAGAATCATATGGTCTTTGTTTTTTAATTTGTTTATGTGCTGAATTATATTTATAGATTTCCGTACATTCAACCATTCTTGAGACCCTGGAATAAAACACACTTGGTCATGGTGTATAATTTGTTTGATGTGTTGCTGGATTCTATTTGTTAGGATCTTGTTGAATATTTTTGTATCAATATTCATTAGAGATGTTGGTATATAATTTTCTTTTCTTGTTGGGTCTTTTGCTGGTTTGAGAATGAAGGTGATGTTTACTTCCTAGAATGTGTTGGGTAGGATTCCTTCTTTTTCTATATTTTGGAAAAGGTTGAATAATATAGGTACTAGTTCCTCTTTAAAGGTTTGATAGAATTCTTATGTAAAGCCATCTGGTCCCAGGCTTTTCTTTTTAGGGAGATTTTCTATAGCTGATGCTATTTCAGAACTTGATATAGGACTGTTCAACATTTCCACTTCATTTTCACTAAGTCTTGAAAGGTGGCGTGCTTTCAAGTATCGGTCAATTTCCTTCAGATTTTCATATTTCTTAGAGTAAAGATTCTTATAATATTCATTAAGGATTTTTTTAATTTCTGAGGGGTCTGTTGTTATATTGTCTTTACTATTTCTGATTGATGAAATTAAGATTTTACTCTTTTTTTTCCTGGTTAATTTGGCCAAAGGTTTATCTATTTTATTGATCTTTTTAAAAAACCAACTTTTTGATTTATTGATCTGTTGCATAATTCTTTTGTTTTCAATTTCATTTAGTTTTGCTCTAATTTTGGTTATTTCTTTTCTTCTGCTGAGTTTGGGATTGGAATGGTCTTCCTTTTCCAGTTGCTTGAGATGTCCCATTAAGTTGTTAACTTCTTCTCTTTCCATTCTCTTGAGGAAGGCTTGCAGTGCTATAAATTTCCCTCTTAGGACTGTTTTGCAGTATCTCAGAGGTTCTGATAATTAGTGTCTTCATTGTCATTTTGCTCCAAAAATTTGATCATTTCCTTGTTAATCTCATCTACAACCCACGTATCATTCAGCATCAGGTTATTTAGTTTCCATGTTTTTGTATGAGTATGCAGATTCCTCTTGTTACTGAGTTCCAGTTTGATTCCATGATGGTTGCAGAAGATGCAAGGAAAAATTTCTATTCTTTTAAATTTGCTGAGGTTAGACTTGTAACCTAAGATGTGATTGATTTTGGAGTATGTTCCATGGGCTGATGAGAAGAATGTGTATCCAGTATTGTTAGGATGAAACGTTCTGTAGATGTTATAAAATCCAAATGCTGAATGGTTACGCTTAAATTTAAAATTTCTTTGCTTAGCTTCTTTTTGGAGGATCTATCCAACATTATAGCTCATAGCAACCTCAAACTCTTGGTGGCTCAAGCAATCCTCTTGCCTTAGTTTTTTTCTATTTTTAGTAGAGACAGGGGTTTCGCTTTTGCTCAGGCTGGTCTTGAACTCGTGAGCTCAAGCAATCCACCATCTCAGGCTACCGGAGTGCTAGGATTACAGGTGTGAGTCATCGCGCCCGGCCCAGTGAGGAGAATTCTATAGCTCAAGTTAGGTACTTCATGAGATTCCTATCTTTACTTTGTTTTCTCCTGCGATCAAAAACCTTCTTACATTTATCTGAGATTTCCAGGCTAGTAGGTCGGTGCTGAATTTGTGGTGAAGACTCTCTCTAATGTTAACCTGGAAAAAGTCCTAAAGATTCCATGAAATGGCCACAGTAGCATGAAAATGACTCATGATGTGGTCAGTCAGAGTAGAATATGAGACTTCTAGTTCTCTGGTTTTCCCTGAATTAGTGAGCTTCCACATCATCTGTTCAGTGAACCTTCTATTCTTGGAGCAAGGCCAACCGAGGGGGCCCTGCTTTCTCTATCCCTGTTGTTCTATTGCTTTGCTTTGCATGTTTGGGTCCTGTAAAGTGTTCTGGATAGCATGTAATGCAAAGGATGGAACAATTTTGGAATCTGGTTGAGTACTTTTACTTCCTTAAGGAGTCAGATGGGGTTCATTTGTTAGAATCATAGTTTGGAGTTGAAGTGCATAAAACTTTCCACATTGCTATTTTTTTCTCTGTCATTGAAACATAGGTGCTCTGCAAACTGTATTTTTGGTAAAGGCTAGAATTATTTCAAAAAAAGAATACATAGTACAAAAGGCTGGCTTTCCTAAGTATTTGATATGGGATTATATGGCCCTACATTAGATAAAATATAGAATAGCATTATATCCATCATATCAGTCTATGTAGCATATTTTATAAATATCTTGATGATTTTGGCATCACTTTTTCTTTGAGAGTGGATGAAATTGCTAAATGCAATCATTGTTGACCACAGATTGTTCAAGTTCTCATTTCTGTAATAATACAACTGACCTTTATAATTTTCATTATACTTAATTCTGCAAAAGCAGCTCAAAATACCCTTATTTATTTTTTGTGTACATGTTAAGCTTCAAAGAGTTTATGCATCTTGGAAGGGTGCAGGTGAAACTTACTAAATGAAGAATATAAATGTCTGAACACAGTAACTAAGAAAATGCCATGAAGGCTATGTTAATCAGTTCGATGAAAATATTTCAAATTATATATAAAACCAGCACATTGTACCCCATGATTGCATTAATGTACACAGCTATGATTTAATAAAATTAATTAAATAATTAATTAATTAAATGAATAGCTTGAAAAATGAGAATAAGTCATTGAATCAAGTAGTTTTCATCCTTCATGAAAAAAATGTAGGAATTAAAAGTAGGGACTTAGAAGTCAAATAGTATTGGATTCATTTCACCTTTTCCAAGTTTTAACTGTGTGAACTTGATTATTAAGGAGATTCGTGCTTCTTAAAGTTTCAATCACACTTCTTTGATAAAATACATAATAATAACATGAGGGTTATATAAAATAATGCATTAAAAGTGCTAGCATAGTCCCTGGCCTACCATACACATTTTATAAATGGTATGTGGAATGTTCCTCAAGACAGAAACTCAGTTCTCAGAATTGCTGCCTCCCCACTGTGTAATACTGTGCTTCCCATTCAGTTAGCACTAATGTGTCAATCAAATAAATAAACTTAATTATAATTCTAACTTATTTGAATTTTTTTTTAGAGGTTTCGCTGCATTGTCCAGGCTAGACTTGAATTCCTGAGGTTTAAAAGGATCCTTTCACATCAGTCTCCTAAGGGTCTGGAACTACAGGAAAGCTCTGGCTATAGATATAGTTACTATTAAGTTCAAAGTAGATTTGAAACCTGTATAAATAAATACACACACAGTTGAATAAAACTATTGTTAGTTGTGAAAATAAATATAAGAGCAGAGAAAAGGAAAAAAGTGAACTTTAATAATATAGCTTCCTAATAAAGAAAAACATTTTTATGAACAGAAGAAATTCATTGTATCAAAAATTACAGTTACAGTATCAGAAAATGGTGAAATGAAGTTTAATTATGTGCAAACAATATATATTTTCTGTATCTTTATTTGCAAAATTATAATAATTGAACTTTTATGCATGTGCAAAGCAATAATCTACATGTCTACTCAAAAA
Organism: Perodicticus potto; assembly: GCA_963574655.1. Lineage (NCBI taxonomy): Eukaryota > Metazoa > Chordata > Mammalia > Primates > Lorisidae > Perodicticus > Perodicticus potto. The sequence goes on along the minus strand of CAUYRH010055190.1, from coordinate 19,839 downwards.
CTGGATTTGTTACAGTACAGCTGCAGCATTATTGTAAAAAAATCTGAATCTCAGCTCAAGCAAGCATTCCACAAATTTTGCTTTTAATTTAACTTTTAAAAAATAAACTAATGAAATGAAAAAATTTTTAAAAAGATATATAATTCACAATGAAACGCTTAAAATACTTTAAAAAGTGAAAGAATACACTTAGACCACATGCATTTGCACAGGTAATGTTCCCTAAGTTTGGTCTCTGAAGTTACATCTGCTAGAATAGATGTTTTTCATGAACACTAATTGAGAATATATCTAAAATGATATAAAATATTTCTCTCACATTATGACTGTGACTAGAGCACTAGACAGACTATGAAACTAAATAAGTCACATTCACAATTTCTTTTTTGGTTTTGGCCAGGGCTAGGTTTGAAGTCGCCACCTCTGGCATATGGGGTTGGCGCCCTACTCCTTTGAGCCATAGGCACCGCCCCATTCACAATTTTTTGGTTTGACATTTGACTCTGAGTCCTTTCCATGTGTGACTGAATCAGAAATCAGCATCTTAGACAAGGGCAATCTTGGATGGTACTTAAAAGCATTCATTGTAAAAGTAAATGGTAAAAATCAATCAAACAAACACACAACTTTCTGATAGTCACATCCTCTCTGTGGGGGAGTTTTAAGTCCACAGAAGCACAGGAGTAGAACCAGTATTGGGAGAAGGGGGAAAAAACAAAGGCAGGGTGACACATGGTTGGCTACCGCGGCAGAGTGAACACTGTCGGTGATGCTGATCTGAAACTTGAACTGAGGTTTAGTGATTAGTAGAGACTCCATCTATAACTTCAGAAAATGGTCTCTGCTTCTATATTTCCCTGAACTAACTATTTTAAATAAACTCCCATCGTGAGAGATAACTTAGGAATATTTATTTGGCTATTAATGTGAAATAACCTATTTTATTATTACCTAAAGAAATACTCTAAGAATTTAAGCCATTGGTTTCATCTTGAAATAAACACAATTAAGAGGTCTTTCTCATTAAAAAAAAAATACAGTGCCACAGATGTAATAAAATACACTTTTCCACACCAGGCTACTGTAGTTGTAGGCATATCATAAAATCTTACGAAACTTAAAGTTTTCAATAAAAGTTTGTTTAAAATGAATATCAGCTATACAGCTGATCCTTGAGAAACATGAGCTGTGTGGGTACACCTCTACGTAGATTTTTAATCCATAAACATATTGGAAAAGTTTTTGGAGATTTGCAGCAATTTGAAAAAAACTCATCTGTATGGCCTAGAAACAAAACAAAACAAAAAAACCTAAAAAAAAATTAGGAATGACATAAATGCCTAAAATTTATATATATACTAATCTATGTTGTCATTTACTGCCATAAAATATATACCAATCTATCATAGAAAGTTATAATTTTCTAAAATTTATGCATACAAACATTTAGAGTACATTGCACCATTAGTAATCAAGAGAGGTAAACAAATGTAAAAAGGCAGTATTAAATCATAACTACATAAAATTAACTTTAGTACATGCTATGCAACCACAGTAATTTTATATCCACCTCCTGTTGCTCAAGTGTTATAAGTATCCTCTTAAAATGTTCTGTGATGCTAATCATCTCCCTGTGAGCAGTTTCTCTCTCCAGCAAATTACATGTCCCCATAAAACATGATTTCTCATAGCCCTTATATATTTTCATCATCATTATATATAGTGCAATATTGCAAATTTTGAACAACACCATGGGGCCTATGCAAGGTGCCACTTCTTACTGGAAGTGATCACAAGAGACAGAGAAAAGTCATGACATTATAAGAAAAAGTTGAATTGCTTGACTATGTACTATGGATTGAGGTCTTCAGTATGGTTGTTGCCATGTCAAGATAAATGAATTGATCATAAGGACCCTTGTAAAAAACAGGAAAGGAAGTTAGGAAGTTGTAACTACAGCTACACCTGCATGCATGAAAATCTTTCATATTTTATGACATACTTTTAAATTTTGTATTGACAATGAAAATGCAGCTTTTATGTTGCATGATGCAAGAGTAAAAAAGAAAGACATATCCATAGATGCTGATTTGAGAAAAAGGGAAGTCATTATATGACAACTTAAAACCAAGGAAAGGTGAAGGACCTAAAGCTGAAGAACTTAATGCCAGCAAAGGATAGTTTGATAATTTTAGAAATAAGTTAGGCTTAAAAATATACCAAGATAACAGGATAAGCAACTTTTGTTGACCAAGGAGCACCAGGTAGGTTCTTAGATGCCATTAAGAAAATCATCAGGCACTGCTAGTGGGAATGCAAATGAGTACAACCTCCATGGAATGTAGGGTGGAGGTATACTAAAAGTATACCTACCTTTTGATCCAGCAATCCCACTACTATGCATTTACCCATGGGAAAAAAGAAAGATGTTCATCAAAAAGGCACTCAAATGTTTATAGCAGCACAAATCACAATTGCAAAGATGTGGTACAATCCAAGTGCTCATCAATATATGAATGGATTAATAAAATGTGGTATGTGTATACCATGGAGTACTACACAGCCATAAAAAATGTTGAATTAGTATCTTTTGTAAAAACCTTGATGGAGCTGGAGACCATTCTTCTTTTTCTTTTCTTTTCTTTTCTTTTCTTTTTCTTTTCTTTTTTTTTTTTTTTTTTGCAGTTTTTGCCCAGGGTCAGGTTTGAACCCACCACCTCCGATATATGGGGCTGGTGCTCTACTCTTTTGAGTCACAGGCACTACCCTGGAGACCATTCTTCTAAATGAGGTATCACAAGAATGGAAAAACAAATATTACCTGTACTCAATACTAAATTGAAACTAGTCAATTAACACTTATGTGGACATACGGAAGTAAATTTCAGTAGAAATTTAGTAGGGGAGAGGGGAAGAAGGGTAGGACAAACTGATACCTAACAGGTGCAATGCACATATTCTGGGCAAAGGGCATACTTACAACATTGACATAAATGTATGAATGAAATTATGTAACCAAAATGTGTCTATCCTGTAATACACTGAAATTAAAAGAAAATGAAATCTGTAATCTTTACTCTCAATTATTCCTCTTATACTTCATATTCTGGTCAATGATTTCATGTACCAGAGTCACCTGGGCTTGACCCAGGGGGTTCTCTTCTCAGCCTTCTTTTCCCCCATTCTAATCTATGGAATTGTTCAGAAAATTACGTAGCTGCTATCAGTTCAACCCTTCATTTCCAAATTTACTGCCTTTGTCTTCCAGAACTTTATCTTTCATTTGTTCTATTATGATGATTTATTAGACTATTTTCCTGGCTTTGAGCTCACATTCTTTCAAACTATCCTCTGGCAGTAATGGCATTGAGTTTTGAAATGCAATTAAAGGGCAATTAAATACAACCAAAATAGATCATGCCTCTTCTCTGTATTAAAACCTTTAACACTTCCTCATAGCCCACAGGATAAAATCCAGGCTTAGTGGTGCATAGTGCTTCCCATGATGTGGCTCCCAGTCATGTACCCAGCCTCATTTTCCATGCCCACCCTTCCTCTACCCTGAAGCATACCGACCTGTTTATAGCTCTAGAAATGCCCATGATGTTCTGTGCCTCCATGGCTTTGCACATGCTGCTGACTTTCTGGAATTCTCTACCTTCCTTTTGTCCACCTGGGGAGCTCTTCATTATTTATCTGTGTAGGCTAGCATCTCTTCTTTCTGCTACCATTGTGTTTGTCAATTTCTCTAACTCTATTAGAGAATTTCACATTGTGCTGCACTTGTTTACATATTTTCTCCCTACCAAACTGAGAGCAGGGACTGTATTTTATTCATATTTGTCCTTTTGATATCTAGGTAGTGTCTGGTACATGCTGAATGAATGAAAAAACATTTTCTAATATATATACATACTTGAAATATGTGTGTGAAAATGTATATACACACACACATATATATATAATCATTAGGAGTAAGAATATCTGTGTGAATAGGTTTGTAATGCAGATGAAAATGCCCTATTCTGGGAAAAAAATGCCACAAAGGACGTTTATTAGTAAGAAAGAGACTAGTGCTTCCAAAGCTATGTCAGTGAAGAAGAAAACACAGAAGAAGTGCCAGAAAATAAATCAACGTCGAACAATCTGGCAGAAGGAATTTGATTATTCAAAACAGCTTTTTACTTCTTTTACATCATGGGTCTTTCCATGATACGAGCACTAAAGCTAAAGGAAACAGTGGAAGAAGGATTGGTACCACATAGCAACATTTTTAGAGAAATGAAAATGCAGAAAAAAGTCAGGCAGAAATTTCTATGTATTTCTGTAGTTACACAAAGTGTACCTGACTCTCCTGCCTCCCCTTCCCCTGCCTTCAGCGCTCCCGCCTCTGCCAGCAAGACCAGCCCTCCTTCCTCATCTGCCTCAGTCTACTCAACACGAAGACAAAAAGGATGACCTTTATGATAATTCACTTCCACTTATTAGACAGTAAATATATGTTCTCTTCCTTATAATTTTTTAACAATTTCTTACTTTGTGTAAGAATACAGCAGATAATACATCTATTATATAAAAACTTTGATTGATTATGTTATTGGTAGGCTATTCCTAGGAAAACCTTACTTTGCTACAGCAGGCTATTTGCAGTGAAGTTTCTGGGAACCCAATAGTTATATGCAGATATTTGACTGTGTGGGGGGCTGTGCTGATTTCTGTATTGATTTATTAAAAAAAAAAGTTGACCAACTGAGTGTTTCAATAATTGTGATACTTTTATTGCACAAAATCTATAGAAATATTTTCAACATATTTTAATCTTTATTCCAATAAAACTGATCTAAACTTTCACCTTTATTCCCATATACTGTTTTAAGCCATGTGTTCATGTTGTTAGTAATAGTGGAATTAAGATATCACAATATACTAGCTTTTTTTTAACAAACTGCATTAACAACTTTCCTGTATTTGACTTTTCATAATGATTATAATGAGGCAACAAGAGAAAGGAATTGTTTCTCCTTATAGACCAGACAACAGCAGTTAGCCTGGGCCTGAAATAGACTTGTTAGTTGTGCAAATGTAAAGCAGGTAGGAACAGGTTTCCCTGGGGACTAGGCAAGCAATACATTTTAGGCCAGCAAAGGTACTATGTTCTCTATATTCCTGGAATAACAGTGATGTGATAAATAGGGTTATGATAAATTAAAATAAGAAAATAAATACTAAATAAAATAAACAGAAGTATTGAAATGTGATGAATTCAAACAGGATAATTTCTGAACAACAGAAATTTGTTTCTCGCAGTTTTGTGGTGGGGAAGGTTGAGATCAAAACAGTAAGTTTCCTGAAGATTAAGTGTCTGGTGGGGGCCTGTGACTTAGAGATGGAATTGTCCTTACATAGCAGAAGGGGTGTTGGGGGGGGCGTCAGAGGGAGGTAAAGACCTCGCTCCCTCTCACCTCATATATGAGATCAGCAGATCCACTGATGACAGCAAAGCCTTCCTAAAGGCTCCACCTGTTAATAGACCACATTAGGGATAACATTTCACAGTGACATTTGTAGGAACAAATGTGGTTTTTCAGACCACAAAGGAGGAAGTAGAGGCCTCTGCTGATGACCAGGTAGAAGCGGAATGGTCTATTTACAAAAAAGGCTGGCTCAATCCACAGCTGGAGTTATAAGCCCCTAAGCATAACCACACTGGCACTGTATTGATTTTAAAGACTATGCCTTAGCATACAAGTGTGATCTGAAGGAACTGTCATTTCAGAACCCCAACTCCAATCTTCTAAGGGCACAGTCATCAGGTATTGCTGGACTTGTTTGGCCAGTTTCCATCATGTGTAGGGATAGCATTTGTTATGTGCGACTCCAAATTTTTAGAATATCATTTTGTAATACAAGGTGGCCGTAAAGTTCATGTGCAATTCTAAATGACACACTATTTTTAATGGCACATGAACTTTATGGCCACCCTGGGTATTGATTTTTAAATGAAAACTTCTGTCACTTTTTAAATCAGATTTAAAAACATAAAATTTATATAGAGCTTTATAAAAATACAGAGAAGAGTTGAAATAATCACACATTGGTAGCTTCAAAATCAGTTTATAAATATGTCTTAACTGCTTTTTGACACTATATCTGGTAGAATAGCTTCATTAATTTTAATGCCTTTTTATTTGCTTACATATGTTTGAATGCAGCAAAAGAAGACATGTAACTGATTGCTCTTCCATCTAAATAACTACTAAACTTCCTAATTGAAAGTCAAATATAACTTGAAGTGAAATGATCATTTAAATCATTTTAATTCTCTCAGTAAAATCCCTTCAACTTATATACACACTGCTCAGGATGATAGCACACTAGTGGGCAATATTACAAATGATAAACAACTGTGCTACCTTCTGGATAACCAAATAGTTATTTCATTTATTCCAAGTGCAAAAACATAATTAAGGCTGTACTACATGTGTACCACAATAGTGAACAAAACAAAACCGTTGACCTTGTACAACTTAAGTCTAATTTGAAGAGGGCAGCAAATAACAAAACAAGTCAGATTAATTCAGGTGGTACTGGGTATCCCAAAGGCAGACAAGGGCATAAGAGACAGGGAATATGGGATTGTTGCTATTTTATATTAATTTTACAGGGTCTCTTTTCTAAGGTGAGACTTTTTGTATTAAATCATAACTGTATGCATTAATGCATTTATGTGGTACAATGTGCTGATTTTATGTACAATCTGGAATGCTTACATCAAACTGGTTTGAACACGCATCTGAAGAATGTCAGGGTGGAAGCGAAAAAGGGTCTGGAACACAAGTGTTTCATTTAGTTGGGGAATAGCCAGAAGATCACTGTGAATACTTCGGAGTAATATTATAGCATTTTTGAAGAGGGCAATGTCAGAGAGTTACTTCAGGGTGAGAGCACATATTGCCTTGCCTAAAGCTGGCTATTACTTTGGTTTTTACTCTGTGTGAGAGGGAAAGCATCGGAAAATTTTGAACAGAGGAGTGTCCTCTAGAATGAGCAATAAAAACACAGAATGCCCACTTAAATTTGAACTTCAGAGAAATAGAAAATAATTTTTAAAAATAAGTATATCTCAAATAGTACATGTGTCATACTCATGGCAAAACATTATTCATTGTCCAAAATTCAAATAAATAAATTATTTTGTATTTAAAAGAAATTCTGTCACACTTGTGTGATAAATTAACTTTATAGTAGGACAGAAGCAGGAAAAGGTTGAATCTATTGGAATAGATTCAAATATAATTGCTCTTCTTAATCTGAGTATGTTCTATAAAACTAGTTTTTAATACAGTATAAGCATATGGGGAGATAGAAGAATCTGAGTACTTTCAGTAAGTATTTACCTTGTTCAACTTTCTTCATAAATCAATATAGCATCTTTAAAGTGGTCATGATTTATTTCATTAAGAAAACAATTAGTGATTTTACATAAAATAGATATTTATTTTGAAACATAATCAGAAGTAGACCAAATATGTTTGGATATAGAACATAATTTTTTAATGGGAAAATTACGTCTAGTAACACTACCCATTATTTTTCAAGCACACATGATGCATCTACAGATATTGATCATATACTCAACCCCTTCAGAAATGAAAAAAGATCAAAGAACAAATGTTGGATACAGTGTAATTATACTCCAAATCACTGTCAAACTTCAAATGAAATATCTTCTTTTTGTTTACATATTAGAAAATAAAAGAGTATATTTTGAAAATATTTTTCCTAGATAACAAAATAATACATATGAAATCTTGTTTGAATAACCAAAATAGCATTTTGAAGAAATGTTAAATGTATGCAAAGCCAAAAATTTAAGAATAAGGCAGTTTACAAAATGATGGCTAATTGATAAAGCAAAACAAAGAAGAGAGAGGAAAAAGTGTATAAATATATGAATAGCAGTAATAACAAAGAGTGGGTGATGAAGACAGGGTAGAAACTTAGCAGACAACAAAAAATCAGCATGAACACTTTAATAGAAATATGTTTGAAAATAGATATTAGATGGATAATTTTCCAAAATTGACTCTGAAAAAAATTTGAGTTGTATATACTTTAAAATTGAAAATGTCATCAATATACTTCTTCACATAAAAGTCAAGGTCATGATGATTTTAATTTTTATTCTACCAAACGAAAAGCAGAAATATTTCTGATGTTATGGAATTTCTTACAGAGATAGAAAAACAAAGTTCGGATCATTTTATGAAGCTGGACAAACCTGGACACCAAAATATGACAAGGACAGAAGGAGAAAGGAAAATTACTAGCCGTTTTCACATAGAACCATAGGCACAACAATTCTCCTTTTAAAAAATTGCATACCAAACTCAGAAATATGTAAAAAGAAAGATACAGCCTGAACACACTTGATTTATTTTGGGAACATAGTTTATCCTAAATTAAAAATATATAAGTGTAAGTTAATACCTCAACTGATTAAAGAATAAAACAATGTGATTATCTAGAAGCAAAAATAACAATTACAAAATTCAGCATTTATTCCACATAAAAAGAATAAAAATCATGTGCTCTTTTAGCATAGGAGGTCTGGAAGAGTACTGCTTTAGCCTAACAAGGCTATCTAAAAACAAAGCATAAAAAAAAAAAAAAAAAAAAAAAAAAAAGACAGCAGATCATTTTGCTTTTTCCTTAAAAAATGTAAACAATCTAAAAACAAACAGACCAAAACAACCCTGTGAAGTCTCCTGTAACACACACTCATCTACCAGCATCTCGACCATAATTAATACTTTATCTTTTCTTCTGGAGATGTGTTAGCCATGCTTTTATCTATTATAGATTTTCCAATCCACTTTTGCCTTTAGGGGTATGACTTGAGAAATTCTCCTCACTATTTGATCAAAATCTCTTTTTTCTCTTTTCTGGATCATTCCTATCAGCATAAATACTTCATCCTATATGAAAAAGAAAACAAAACAATCTATAAACCCAGTTTGTCTTTTGATAGAGACAACCATCAATTGGCCGAGTAATAGAGTGTGAAATTCAGAAGGTTTTTACTACATCTTTTATCTTATGCACTGGGCACAAGTCTTTCCTTAACTTTGATATTTTTCAGGTTAGTGAGGTTCCCGAAATAGTTACCACAAGTCATGGGCTCACTATGTTGTGCTCCGCTGACTGTTGCTTCATCTATCTCATTTATTCCATCAGGAGCAGTCTCCTCTGCTTGAGTCTAAGGGCTAGTCAATATAATTGTTTAATAGAACTATGTCGCAGCATCAAAGGATTTTTAAAAGGCCTTTGTACTTGTCATGTCCCATCCATCTTTGTGTGTCCTACTTTGGAATATGTATTTCAGTTACTGCCACAACTAATTTAGCACAAATCATTTATGTCTATGTGTCACCAGACATTCTGGGGTAGAATCAGAAAATTTAAAAGAGAGCTTTGAACATATCAAATAAGTTAGTGTGTCATGGCAAAATTATAGTTTTCATATTTAGACATTGGCTGAAACTTGATGAAATGAGTAAAGTGCAGTAAAAATGTAGGTATTTTTGATACATGTGTGCTAGACTAGCACTCTATGTATTACTTAAATTTGAGGGCTGTCTGTGTTTGAATTGGAACTAAACTTAGTTATAGGAAACCAAGTCATTTCTTCTAAAATACGACTCTTCAAAATCTTGTTTATAATTCTTTAATGATACCAAATTTGAGGCCCACTGCCCCTCTTTTCATTCTTATCATTTCTTTCCTCTGCTCTGAGCACAGGCGTACTGGTTTGTATGGAGTTCATTGTTTCCGTAACCTTTCTTACTGGCTGATTTCAGGTTGATTCTGCTAATGTGAATGTCTTAGACTGAATTCCTTGGAAATCTACTTTGAAATGAAGAGTTGTTTGCAGGTTAAGGAAGATTTATGCAGGCAGTACTGGTACAGGGAGAAGTTGATATGTGATGTGATTACATCTAAAGTTTCAGTCATCTCAAGGGAAGCTCTGGAGCTTTCTTTGATGATCCTTCAGAATTGTTCCAATTTGAGGCCAGGGCCAGACCTTTGTAGCCCTAATCTAGCCAATCACTCATTGTGCATAGTTCACTGTCAGATAAACTCCTTGGTTGAGGCGATTTCCTACAGCCAAAGATATTTACCAGAGAGCCTTTTAGACATGAGCCATCAGCAATTCACTATTTCAAGCAGTAGGGAATGGGTGCCAACATTGTAAAGAGATAATCTAGTAAGAACACTACAGAATAAAGAAGGATAAAGATCAGAGAGTAGAAGAAGAGACAGATCTCTCCTCTGTCATGACTCTGTCTTCTGCAATGGCTGTCTTCCAGCTCAACCACAGCTCAGGTAAGCAACCTTTGCTTCATAGCTCCACCCTTCCCTCAGCTACTTGACCTCTGCAGGAGAAGTAATGACTTACTACAGTTCCTATTCCCTCAAAGCTTCAGTGTTTCTTGATTAGTTAGTTTCATTATAACGTTCTGATACTTTTGTAAACATTGTCTTAAGTAGCTCCTTGAACATTTGAGTTTGATTCTGTTACCTGCTGAAACACTCGCTACTGTAATAGCTGGGCTTTAAGACTGGATATATGCCAGTAATGACAAATATGTGAAATATTTTAGTTTTATAAAATGTGAAGATACTTATATTTCTTCATCAAAGAAGACATTTTAAACAGAGAAATGATATTAATTACCAATTTTAAGTAACATTCAGTTGACTGATAAAACCATTTGAGAGGAAACTTTAAATAGAGTAAGAAATCAGTGATTCTTTTTACATATTCTAGAGGCTAAGTATTCTTAACTCAGTTTTTGGCAAGTGGAGTATTTTTATTCTGACATGGGAGTTCCAGAGGCTTCTTATCTCCCTAAGAATAAAAGCCAGAGTCTGCTCTGCACGGGGTCCACAGGGCTGTCTGTACACAGTCTTTGCCACATTATATCTCTGACAACATTCTCTATCATGCATGTCTTTCTTCTGTCCAGTACCTCATGCTAGCCTAGCTTACCTTTAGCTGACCAACCACACCCAAATTCAGAGCCACCTATTTTGTGGCTTGTATCTTGACTGCTACTCCCACAAATAGCTTTGTGGCTTGATCTTTTACTTTTTTAAGTCTTCTATCAGAGACCTTCTCTGATTACCTATGAAAAACCCTACCTCAATGCCCTCTACTCTGGCACAGGTCCCAAATCCCCAATCTGATATTTCCTGATATGAAACTTTAACCACTGAAATAGTGCAGATCTGTTTATTTGTTTATTGTTCATTTCTCCAATGGGATACAAGCTTTGTGAGAGCAGGTTCTTTGACTATGTTAGGGCCTGTCCAAAAGTACTGAGAGAGGTTACTTGAGAAGGGTGAGGTCTGGGAGAACAGGTCTTCTCAAGGAGATCACAAGGATACACCTGCAGGGTCCTCTCCATGGTGATTCAGCTCTTGGGAGTTTATAAACTTAACTTTCTGGAACTTGGAAATTTCCAAGTTCTGTGAAATACTGTAGTTCTGTAGGGGCTGGAATAGCATCTCCCGCTTGTTTCAAACTGGCCAATGAGAAGAGCACCTGTGGGGTGGAACTTTTTGACTGTTGATAAACAGGGAAAGACCAAGCCAGTCGGAGAGAATGGCCATTTGGAATTCTTCAATGTCATAAACTCCTGGCTGATGTAAAAGCCCTTCCTCTAATAAATGTGATGTTTGGGTGCTCTTTCTCTCTGTTGAGCCTCGTCTTCCTGCAACAGTCCTATACCACTACCTGGCCTATGGTGGTAACCCGATAAATACATATTGATTAAATTAGATGAGTGAATGAAAGTGTGGTGAAGAATTATGTTAAGATAAACCCAAGAGAGATTTAAATATTTCTCTATGATTTCTAAAAAGAATGTATTTTGCAGCGTAAGACTGTCTTTCTTGATGGGCTCCAAACTTGAAAGAAACAGAATTATTTTCAAAATGGTAGATAGACTAAGATGTGTTTTATTGGGTCAGCTGGAGGAAGATGAAAAAATAATGAATACAAAGAGGAATACATTTGAAAGAGGAAGGCATCCTCACAGGAAAGACCAAAACATTATTTGTTTTAATTTAAATTTATTTATAATCCCTTTAATTATCTCATTATCAAGCTCCAGCACAATGTACTTAAATAATTTTCTAGGTTTTCATCTGCTTCTGTTGTAACTGTGGCCACCCATAAGAAAACTATGGACCCCATTTCAGGCTCAAATCAGGTGGTGATTTATTACACCTGCACAGGCAGGTCACTGCCCCAAAGGGCAAATGGCCCCGAAGAGAAAAGCAGGCAGCCTTTTATACCCTTTTTCATTGCTATGTGGCAAGCCAAGTGAAAACAGAAGCAAATGTGGTGGTTAGCTGGGGAGGCAGGGTTACAATATGGTGCTTGTCTCAAGGGGTTACTGCGTGGCAGCTCAGGGGGTAAATCAGTAACCATGGGGACAACTTGGAAAGCCCAGTAGCTTGGGAAACTCAGTAACCTGGGAAACTCTGCTTGAGTAAGTTTTCACCATTGTTTAGCTGGCTAGGGAGTCAGGGAACTCAGAGAACTTCCTTGTCAGAAACCTGTTCTCAGAATTAAACCAAAGGAGGGTTTGAGATGGACAGGGACTCAGACTGAAACAGTTAGGAGCCTTTAGGAGTCTTCTTGCTGGGTCAGTTACTATACTTCAAAATAGTGGGAGGGGGAAGAGGTGTGACAAAAAAGTCCTGAGCTTCCACAGTAGCGGTAGTTCTGTGTACTGAGTAATTAATTGAATTACAGATTTTTAATCCCCCCTTCCAAGGATTCAGATTCTGAGAGTGGGGAACAGCTGACTTATGACATTTGATTAAAGAAAATTAGATGGCTCAAATAATACTATACAAATGTTCACTTTTACTACAATCTGTTTGTAATATGATCATTCTTCTAAATATGCTAACCCATTGGGTGTTATGATGTCAAAATAAAATAAAAGAATTTGACTCAGATTATTAAAAACAATATTTATAATATATATTATGCATGCATGTTTATATATAAAGTATATTATGTGTACATATTTATACCTACATGAAGAGAGAAGTTAATATGATGACTGGAAGTTTGTTTACTACACTCTAATCCTTTTTGGTCTGTAAATTCTTATTCTGATAGCACAGGTTGAAGGATTTAAGCAGCCTCACTAATAGTATTTTCAAAAATCTCTATATGAAAGAAAACATAAAGGTTTAGAAAAAAAAACGTCAACTGTACTTTGATCAATTGAAAGCACTATAAAAGTACAGTTGACCTTTATTTACAATTTACATATTGTCATGTAAATAATATTAATAATTCTCATAGCAATGTGAACCTTTTTTGAATTCCAGACCCTTATACAGTTCTCTTTAATTTTCTGGCAATGTTTAGAAGAAAGAGAGTGTGTAGAAGATTCTGTCACCAGAATTTTTCCATTTCACATGCAATTATCAGTAGCTTGTCTATCTTTAGGAAATATAATATTTCTTGGCAGTGCATGCCAATCTTTGGTTTAACTGAGCTTCTTTTCTCATGAGGGTAGGGATTCCATGAGAGAGGGATTCTTCTTTTAAGGAAAAATGACTGGAAAAAACTTTCCTGATGAATATATATTTCCTAATTATTTACTGAGCACACTTGATATAATAGAAATGTACTAAGTTTTTAGAGTACAGTGAAATAGACAGTTTTTGGCTTCAGGTATTTACTGTTTATAAAAAGTTATCTTTAATGGACCTTATAAAAGGTGACAGCAAATGTAAAAATCTTCATGGTTTGTCCTAAGTATAGTGATTCTGAAATCTTTATTTAAATTTAAGTATGATATAGTAACTGGTATATTTCTAGAAACCTCAAAGGAATTATTTCTCTGCAAAATCATCAGTATATTGTGACTTAAATATCTTTGTAGTCTTGGACATGATCTTGATACTTTTAGTCTTCATTGTACTTGTCTTTAAAACCTCATTAAAGATGTCTAAGAATGTTAATTAATTTTAAGCATTTAATTAAATAAATTATCTGAAGTCTTAAATGCCGACTAATTAAGTTAATACATACCTGAAGAAAAGACTAGAGAAATGTATAGATTCTTTTGTCAAAAAATATTACCTCAATTTGTCTGATGTGACATGACTTATCACAGTAGATTTAAGCTAAAAGCATTTTCATAGTGTTTAAAATAAGATTTTTTGATACTCATAGATGTGTTTTCTATGTTTCTGTGTTTTAAAGTATTATTCCTTTAATTAGGCAAGTAGTTTTATTAACAAGAATAGAGTTTGCGGGTGGCACCTGTGGCTCAGTGAGTAGGGTGCCCACCCCATATACAGAGGGTGGTGGGTTCAAACCTGGCCCTGGCCAAACAAAAACAAAAAGACAAAAAAACAAAACAAAACAAAAAGGATAGAGTTTTTACTTTCTAGTAGTTTTTTTCAAACCAAATCGAAAATTTGACTCTATGATTGTATTGATCAGCTAGGAAGGTTTTATGTGTAAGGATCTTGGGGGACTAAAACAGAAAGTTGACTTAATTTAACTAATAGTTTCTCCATTGCTAGCTTCACATATGTGTCTTCATAGATTCTACATTTAATGGATGCCTTAAATTGTTAAAATATGCCCATTTCTCCTAAAATATGACATAAAATAAAAATGGCGAATAATATAGTTTTACTAGGTTACCCAGTGAAACATGATTGATAAAAATTATTTATTTCAGATTTTCAGTAGGTGCCATAGGCTTCACCAGTCATTGCATATATGTGTTATATCAGTGTTAACACCTGACCCTTTATAGGCCTCTATCTCCAAAACTCCTTATGGAATGAGGCATTATTTACTGATGTGTGACCTACGTGGACAGGTAACCTGCTTCACACATTCAACTAATTTAGAGCATATTTAAGAATAACATCCCTTAAGAATAACAGGCTATTGGTGACAAAACTATTTTCGTGTGAACATCCATGAAAAAATTTCTTAGCAAAATTGCCTGGCATAGACTAATGTACGAGCCTTCCTCACAAGGAATCTTGAACCATCACTAGCTGTCACCCTCACAATCTGTTCTATGTCTGTCGTCACCCTGAATAATTTGCTCATTAGGCTCATGTTCCTCTCAGGACCCATATTAGTATGGAGTTTGGGCTACTATATGATATGCCTCAGACTATGTGACTTAAAAAACAACTTAAAACCATTTTTTTTCACAATTCTACAAGTTGGAAAACCAAGATCAAGGTGGCCCCAGGCTGGTTTCTGGTGAGATCTTTCCTCTTAGATTGCAGAGAGCTGCCTTCTTAATGTGCCCTCACGTAGCCTTTTCTCTCTCCTCCTTCTCCTCAGTCCCCCCTTTCCTCTGTCCCTGGCTCCACTAGAAATAGATATGTAGATGCACATTCATATTTAAATAGACAACAATCAGATTCAAGATTTTACCACTGAATTCCATGAGCACATGCAAAATGAGGTACACCTGTTTCATTATTTGTGAATATTTCTGATGGTCTTACAGGCTTTCTAGTCCAGTACGGGTAGAGAACATCTAAGTGTATGTTTAATAATTTCATATACTGCCTTTAACCCACCAAAAATATAAACATTAGGCTCTTGGCCACATGAACAGATTACTCTTTAGTCACTCTAATAGTACTTCAACAGAAAATCATGATTTTCTTTCCTTCCCCTCCTCCCTGTCCAGCCCTTCCACCTTGCCTTCCTTTATAAGGGCATTTATCTCATTGGTCAGGGTGTTATCCTCATTCCCTGGTCACCACCCTCAGGTGTTGCCTTCTAAAACCATCACACTGGTGACTAGGTCTCAACATAGGAATTTTGGAAGAACTAAAACATTCAGACCCTAGAAAAAATATATTTAAAAAACTACACTCTATGATATTTCATTTTTCTTACATAATATGTTTTCTCTTTCGGATGAAAGGTCCATGCTGAAACATATGTTGAAAGACTCAAAAATATAGGATTTTTCTCCAAAACATTTTTTAGGAAAAGAAAATACTAAGGGCAGAATAAAAAACAGAGAATGATTGAGAGCAGGGCTGGAAGGGGCCTTGGACTGGAAGGCCACGGAAATAATTTCAAACCATATCTCTGTTGGTTTTACAGTGTTTAAGTTTCAGAATAAAAAAGCAAAACAAACAAATAAAACAACGAGAATGTGCTTGGCACAGTTCAGAAATAGAAAGGAGGTTGACAGCAGAATAGAAACTAAAGAGATGGTGGAGAAAATAATATAACTTCATATAGGATTTTCCTAAGGTTTCTTAAGTGAGTGGCCCTCTCAGCTTTCAGCTGTGTTGAAAGACATATTCCAGTGTTAGAAGACTGAACTTTGATAATGTTATGTCTGATCTCTTTACTCAACTTAAGTGGCAGATTATGACAGCTGTGTCAGACTCTTTTGTTTAGAGACAGAGTTGGTAGAGTGCTGTGGCATTGCAGCTCACAGCAACTTCCAGCTCTTGGGCTTAGGGGATTCTTTTGCCTCAGTCTTCCGAGTAGCGCCCTCCACAATGCCCAGCTATTTTTTGCTGCAGTTTGGCCGGGGTGGGATTTGAACCCACCACCCTCCGGTGTATGGGGGCAGGCACCCTACCCACTGAGTTACAGGCGCTGCTTAGTGTGTCATAGTCTTTCGGAAGCATTTAGCACAGGATCTTAAAGCAGCATTTAACTTTTATCTCTGTATCTTTAAGATTTCAGTTCTCTGGAGTGAGAGTTTCTGAAGAGTATGTCTTTAGCTTATTAATTTCTATTTTTCTAAGGTGTATAGTTTTTGAATGAAGAAACTAGTAAAAGATGCACAACATAGGAAGAAAACTAATTTTTTTAGTCATTGTACTCCTCTAATGATTTAGTTCATATTTTGAGCAGATCTGTTTCAATTTCCTAAATTAATAAAATGTTCATTTGTTACAGTCTCTTCAGAAGTTTTCTTTTTGGCTTCTCTTTTAAATAATCTTATTTTCAGAAATTACACTCAATTAATGTACTTTTCACCCATCCTATGATCTTTTTATATAATTACATTTCCCAAGCACGTTTCTTTGTTTCTTTGAGGCCAAGCAAGGTGACTATTCATTTTCTCCATCTATCTAGAAATATCTGATTTGGTCTTTTACTGCATCTGAGAAATCTGTCAAGTTGATATCTATCTTCTTTTGTTTCTAGGAAGATATCTTGCTATGGTATTTTTCTAAAAATTTTCGGAGCAAAAGGCTTTTTTATGTCCATTCTCCACTGTCAGCTGGTACTCTGTCCTTACTAGGGAGCTCCCACAAAACTTGTCTGCATATGTGAGTTGCTATGAAAGTTTGGAGACAGACCATATTATGGCCCATTATTTCATTTCCAAGAATTATAGTTGACAACATCCTTTCTTATTCACCCGTGCAAGTTTCAATTTGTTCAGCTTATTGGTATGGCTGGGAGGGCTTCATTTCTTTCCATCCATGTGGATTTTAAACTTCTTGATTTTTGTGTATCTTAAAACTTTCATAATAACCTGTACCCTAAATTACCCCAGCACCAGTTGGTGGCCAGGGATACATATCTTTTCTCAGATAAATCTGGCTCTTTTAACAATCAACCGCTGAAGTAATGGACAACCCATGGTTTTAAAAGGGAAAGAACCATTGTGAGATGATGCTGAGTTGAGAATAATTGCCTTCTTTTTGTGAAACACCTAAAAGGCAGGCTGAGAGGAGGGGAGGATGGTAGAACGTGAAATCAGGCAAGAAGGTAGCATTAAAAGTAGGCCTCTTAGCTAGAATCTGATAAGAATAGCTTTAACACTATAAAATATACAACTGATTTGTGAAATTCTATCTCAGGAAGTTTGTGAAGATATTTTTTCCTGTAAGTCACAAAGTTGAGGTACAAAACTGTCTATAATTCACATAAGTAAAGGGAAACCTGTAGATTATACACAATCTATATACTACATCTATACCATTAATTGGTGACCTATAAGTTAATTTATCGGTAATTTATCAAGAGAACCAATGTTACACCAATAATCCCTTTACAATTAGATCTTCACCATGTATAGCTTTTGTAGAAAAGCATTATATGCATAATAGACAAACCAGTTTTCTATGACAAAGATTACACATGCTGCTAATTACAACAAATAAGCAAAATCCACTCACTTTTAAAGATAGTAGAATATTAGCTTCTAGAATATTGCCTAATAATTCCAAGTGTTAAGCCCTATTCTAAATGAATAAAATTAAAAAAATCTTACCTCATAGTTACTAAAGAAATACAAAGATGAATATTACATATTGAACTGTTCTCTACAGAGGACTAAATGCAAGATGTTAAAAAAATTTAATGATTATTGTATTTATTTATTGACTTATATTTTAAACAAATTCCTTTAATTTAAATTTTACTTAGGTATTTTTGCCTTACCAATTCTTTTTTTTTTCTTTTTTGAGACAGAGTCTCATTTATCGCCTTTGGTAGAGTGCTGTGACGTCATAGCTCACAGCAACCTCAAACTCTTGGACTTAAACAATTCTCTTGCCTTAGCCTTACAAGTAGCTGGGACTAGAGTTGTACACCACAACACCTGAATATTTTTCAAGATGAATTCTCCGTCTGGCTCAGGCTGGTGCCATGAGCTCAGGCAATCTATCTATCTTGGCCTCCCAAGTGCTAGGATTACAGGCGTGAGCCACCACATTCAGTTGCCTTACCAATTCTTTTTTTTTTTTTTTTTTGACTATTAAATATATTTATTTAAAGATTCTGGAAAATGAGTTACTTTTAATTGAAATACATTCTTTTAAATATGAAGTTCTCAATTGCTAGACATGCAGATTAGTTAATAAGAATTAACTTGTTATAGCATGTATGGGCTCCATGCATCTTGCTAGACTGTTACGCTTCCTCCCATATGAAAACTTTCCCTGTTACCTCCAATACTTTCATTAAGTTGCCATTTATTCCTCATTATGATACATATACCAAAAACACCTTATACATTGACAGGTGCTCGTGCCAAATTTTGAGAACCTTCTCTAGGTTCAATGTAATTAAATACTATTAAGAATTTATGCAAGGGCTCATGCCTGTAACCCTAGCACTCTGGGAGGCTGAGGCAGGTGGATCACTCTAGGAGTTCAAGACCAGCCTGGGCAAGGGCAAGACCACATCTCTAAAAACAGCCAGAAGCTGTGTGGCAGGCACCTGTAGTCCCAGCTACTCAGAGGCTTCGGCAAAAAGATTGCTTGAGCCCAAGAGTTTGAGGTTGCTATGAGCTGTGACACCACAGCACTCTACTGAGGGGCAAAAACTGTCTCAAAAAAAAGAGATATTCTTACCAGCTCTACTGTGGGCCTTTCCTCTAACTGGCCTGTTATACCACAACATCAAATCTCAACAGATAGGTGATTTTTAGTCACCTTGCCTAAAAGTTACACCCTTGGCTTCTTGTTCAGAGCTACTAACACACAATGGAACTTGAAGTACTACCTAACCCATTTCTTCCTCTATAAAATGGGAGAGTAGAATATACCAAATGTGTGAGAACTGAAAAGATGAACAGGAAGCATCTATGACACTGCCCTGTCACCACCAGGACTGTCTCACTGCTTTAACTCTATGTCAGTGCACAGACACACAGTTGCTACAAAGTTAGTAAAAATACAGAAGGTGCCAAAAAAGCATATACCACATTTTAAGAAAAGCAAAAACTACTAAAATTGTAATACTGAATATATACCCATCACAAAAGATAATAAATA